>JADRCC010171602.1:0-10362 GCA_019843855.1 Hylomyscus alleni | reverse complement strand
TTCTTTTCTTTTCTTTTCTTTTCTTTTCTTTTCTTTTCTTTTCTTTTTTCAAGACAGGGTTTCTCTGCATAGCCCTGGCTGTCCTGGAACTCACTCTGTAGACCAGGCTGGCCTCAAACTCAGAGATCTGCCTGCCTCTGCCTCCTAAGTGCTGGGATTAAAGGCGTGTGCCACCACTGCCAGGCTTAACACAAATTTTCAATAAAAACCAAAACTACCCCCACCTCTAAGACCATAATCAATTCCTGATTCCACTAGAGTATAAATATTTTTGATCAAAACCAAAATACAAAGGAGCTGATATTAAGAATTATTCCATGCCTAAAACCCATCATTACATTATGGTTAGTGAGACAATTAGAAACAATTTTAATTTGCTCAAATGAAATAAAGTTCAGTTTTATTCAGGCACTAGAAACATTCCTTCCTGAATATTCACATAGCTCATTCCTTGATTACCTTCATTCTTGCCCTGAAATTTCTCAGAGGAAAGTTCTGTGATTTCCCAATTGCAAATGTGAATCCTCTACTTCTTCCTCACTGGAACACAAATTCTGGTTTAACTTCCCCTTACCACAGCAGCATCTAGCATATTACATGTTGGGGTTTGGAGATGAAAAGTCCCACAAGGGGCTGGTGAGATAGCGCCCTTGCAAAAATGATTGGCATGCAAGTCTGAGAGCCCCACCTTGGATCCTCAACACACATGTAAAGGCCTGGTGATGCTTTACACTCGCTGTAACGCTTTACACTCGCTGTGGAGAAAGGGGTGGAGATGGGAAGGAAGATTCCTAAACTTTCTGGACTAGCCAGCCAGGAGAATCAATGAGCTTCAGGTACAGTGAACTGTCTCAAAAAAAAAAAAAAAAAAAAAGTGAGAGAAACCAAGGATGACACCATATATACGTGTATGGTTGTCCACATGCACATAAACACACACACACACACACACACACACCATATATACCACAACACATTTCACAAAAAAAGGTTTAAGTGTTGAAGACTTTGCCTCTCGATTGTGGAACTAATCACTGAGAAGTGATTGGCCCATAAGGCCCTAGATTTAATCACTGGATACAACCACTGATGAATTGGTAATCCAATTGCATTACTGAGAGTGAACAGGTCAATGGGGCCATGTCCTTGATGGTACTACACAATTTCTGGTCTCTCTTTCTCCCCTTCCTGATTGTCATGTAGTGAGCCACCCCATTCCCAAGGATCCACTGTCATAATATTCTGCTTATTTCAAGCCCAAAGCAATGGAAACAGCTTACCTTGGACTGAAATCATGGGCCAAAATAAATTTAATTTGTTTCTCTAAATAAATTTAAATAATTTCTCTAATATATTTGTCATAGGAGCAATACTTTACCAATGTTATTTTCTATGCCACTTTTAGTAGAGTGTTAAGTTTCATAATGGTGGTGTCCTTTGGAATTTTATTTATAACTATAATCCCTAGTGACAAAATATTACCTGACTTATGTAAGACATACAATAATGATTTGAATAAGTGAATGATTCATTGAATGAAACTTCTTTTTGGTCAAGTGTAATATAGGGGCTACGTGTGATGGCATATCCCTGTAATTCGAGCACTTGGGAAGCTGAAGCAGATGATCAGGAATTCATAGTGAGGGTCTGGGAATTTGTCTCAGTTGGGAGAGTATTTGTCCAGTACTTATATGAGGCCTTGGACTCAATCGCCAATATCTTAAACCCTGGGTATGCTGGTACATGCCTGTAATCTCACCATATAGAACATACAGGCACATAAGGTCAAGATCACACATGGCCCCATAGGTCAACTTGGGATACTTGAGAGCCTATCTCTAAAGTCCATTAGCATAATAAACTTTTTTGAGACCGGTTTCTCTGTTTAATCCTAGCTGCACTGGAACTTGGCCTTGAAATCAAGAGATCTGCCTGCTTCTGTCTCCTGGGTGCTGGAATTAAAGGCATATGCCACCCCCACCTAGCAATAAATTCTAATTTAGTAGAAACCATAAGTGATAAAAAACCCTTTGACATCCTTGCAATATATTGAATTAGTTTTCCAACCCCTTGGAATGCATTAACCATGTAGGATTACGAATACATGCTTGTTAGCACACTCAGAACTATCGACTAAAGATAGAACACAGAAAAAGAGTTCCCTACTCAGAAGTCTAACTATTATTATTAATGCATTTCTATTAACTATGGATGAACTGTCTGACCCAAGCTGCTTTCATGATAAGTGGAGGAATTCCAGTTGGTTCACGGCAGTTTAAAAACCTGGCATAGCACCTGACAGTCTGTTAGTATCTGAAAGAAAATGGCAGTTAGTATAAACTGACTCAGGATGGAAGACGCAGTGCTATCAGACAATGTGGACCATGGATGTGGTATTGAACTGGGCAGAGAACAGTAACGGAGTGGGTCTACTGCTAAAATCCAGGTCTCCCATGATAAACTGTGCTTCTCCACTACATGCCTAGGCTAGTCACAATCAGACCTCCATCGCCTCACTTGTAATAAAAATGTCTGGACTGGACTCCAAGCTCAAATGGTGACGTATTGTTTGAATAATCTTAGTGTAGCAGGCACATTGTAGACAATTAACAAAGACGTGTTACAAGAATTAGTAACTATATAGGGCATTCAAAATGGGTCTCCAGGAAAAGGTACTGACTTCCAGCCTTCCTGACACAGTGAAACCCCTCCTTTCCTCAAGGGCCTGCATAGTTCTCTGTGGCCAGAAGAGTAAGAAGCTGGGATCCATTAAGTTTATTTTTCTTTCTCCAACATATTTTTAGTTAAGTATTTGAGAATTTCATACAATGCCCCCTGATCCCACTCACATCCCATTCCTCCCAGGTACCATCTCACCCTTGTGCTACTCCCTAGACCCCAGCCCCTAAATACACCAAGTCCAATTTGTGTTTCCCATAGCCACACTGGAGCATGGTCAAACTCCCAGTGGCTTAGCCCCTAAAAGATAACTGTGTTCTTCCCTGCCCTAGCTCCCACCAGAAGCCATCAACTGTGGGGAGCTATACTTTAGCATTTTTATCACAATTTTTAAGGACTCTTTCCCAGGAAATTTTCTTACAGTTGAATCCAGAATGCAAGAGCAAAAATAGTATTTTTAGGGACCAGCAGTTCTTTTCTTAATTCCTTTAAGGGTTCTTGAGATAGGATCTCCTAATAGCCCAGTTTGTCCTCAAACTTGTCACAATCACAATCCTCCTGTCTCAGCTCCTAAGTGCTGACATTATAGGTGTGGCCCACCTCGCTTTGTTGTCACCTATTTTCATCTTATGCTACATGGATGAACCTGAGACATTCTAACCTGAAAGTGCTGATAGGTATCCAGTTCTCATATTCACGCCTAAAAAATCTGAGCAGAGTCCTTTTACTATTGTGCTTCCTAACCACAAATTACAAATGTCTTTTGAAAATGTCACTCGTTAAGAAGGTTCTTTTTATATATTATGGCCCTTTGTAACGTTTGAAATTTGTTCTATGTGAACACATTTGAAAAATAAATGCATTCAGTGATTGTTTAGGTTAACCATAACCATTGTTTTTGAGTATTTACTATTTACTTCTGCATTCCTTAGCACTGCTTATCTTCGTTCTTCAGAGGTCAAGAATGTAATGAAACAAATATGTGGCTGGGTGTGGTAGTGTGCCTCTATTCTCAGTTACTGAGAAGGTGAAGCAGAAAGGTCTTGGGTTTGAGGGCAGCCTTATCTGCATATAGGGGCCATCTCACAAGCCAAACAGCAATAACGCATATTTAACTGAACATTCTAAAAGTCTATAATACAGTTTGTTTTAAAGGGCTGAAAGTACAGGCTTGGAATTCCCACTACTTCAGGGGCTAAGACAGAATGAGAAATGTTTAAGGCCTGGCTAACTCCATCCAAACAAAACTAAAATCTTGTATGTTCTTTGCATTACTCAAGGAAGAGGAAATTTTTACTGGGAATAACTCAAGGATAAATCAGTGGGTAGTCACACCAAGAAAACAACAACCAAAATCAGTCCAAGCAAGGATTCTCATTAATAGTCGAGGTGAAATAAATGAGACAATCTTGTCAGTACAACCTTTAACTCATTATCTTGCCTGCAGTTAAACTTTTAATACTGATGTGTTCCACTGTTTATGATAGCCATAATGTAGAGACAATTCACATGACCACCAATGAGCAAATGGTGGGTAGATATATCTACACAATCTAAATGTCGATAGGGCATAAAAAAAAAATAGCAATGAAGTACTGATGCCAGAATGTGGGTGACCTTTTAAAGCACTTTGCCAAGTAGAAGTCAGATGTGCAAAAGACGGTATGTCATAGCATTTCATTCACATAAAAGTCCAGAAAAGGGAAATTTATGGAGATGCAAAGTAGATTACTAGTCACCTTAGGGTTAGCAGGTGGGAAGATTATGGGTAGGTAGTCCAGTATTTCTGTCTGAGCTAATAAAAATGGATGAAAATGGACTGTGGGCGGATGAAGAAATGGCTCAGTAGTTAAGGGCACTTGTTTTTACAGAGGACGTAGGTTTAATTCCCAGCACTAATATGTACCTAATTCTCACAACTGTGCCTAATTCTGGTTCCAGGGGACACGCCATCCTCATCTGACCTCTGTGGGGCCCTGGCATGCATGTGTTACAGAGACATACATGAGAGCAAAGTACTCATATGCATAAAATAAAATAAATAAATCTTAGAGGAACATGGACTGTAATCATATACCTAATAGGAGATGGATTAAGATGTGTTGAGGTATATACTTGTAGAAAATAGTATGGACATATACATGCAGTTTTTGTTGTTTTGTTTAGTTTTGTTTTTTGTTTTTTTTTTTTTTTTCCAGACAGGGTTTCTCTGTGTAGCCCTGGCTGTCCTGGAACTCACTCCGTAGACCAGGCTGGCCTCAAACTCAGAAATCTGCCTGCCTCTGCCTCCCAAGTGCTGGGATTAAAGGCATGCACCACCACCGCCCAGTATACGTGCAGTTTTTCAACAAAGCTACTACAATTCGAAAATATTAACATGTCACAGCTTCCTCTTTGATTCTAAAGTTCAGCAGTTCTTAGCGAGAAAATGCCATCCATACAGCAGTATGGAGAGATGGCTCAGAAGTTATGAGTACTTTTTCTTGCAGAGGACTTGGTTTTGGTTACCAGCGCCCATTTTGGGCAGCATCTATGCAACCCTCTGCAACTCCAGTCCAAGGAATGTGACATCCACTTCTGACTTCCATAGGCATCAGGCACAGACACACACACACACACACACACACACACACACACACACACACACACAGTGACATAGGTACATGCAGATAAAACACTCACACGTTAAATAAATAAATCTAAAAAAAAGAAAGGAGATGCTATTAATAGCTGGAGGTGATGAGGCCTGCTCACACCCTCAGCACACAGGAGGCTAAGGCAGGTAAATTGTAAAGTAGAGGCCAGGCTGGGCAGGAGAGCAAATTCCAGGATAGCATGGGGTTACAAAACAAAGCACGTACATAAACATTCCCTCAGAACCCATCATTTGAGATAGCCAAAGCCAGGCATGCTGATAAAATTCCCGTAATTCGCTGGGCAGTCGTGGCGCATGCCTTTAATCCCAGCACTTGGGAGGCAGAGGCAGGTGGATTTCTGAGTTCGAAGCCAGCCTGGTCTACAGAGTGAGTTCCAGGACAGCCAGGGCTACACAGAGAAATGTTGTCTCAAAAAATAAATAAATAAATAAAAACAAACAAACAAAATTCCCATAATTCCAGCTCTCAGAAACCTGAGGCAGTAAATTTTAAAATGAGTTGGTATTTTTTTGACGAATTTTTAATTTATTTTTGGGTGGGGGAAAGGTATGGATCTAATATCACTCATAATTTGCTGAATAGGATTTTTTCTAATGTATACTTTTTACCATCTTTGTCCAAATATTATGTGATCATAGCTGTCTGTGCTCATTCATAGGTCCCCATTCTATATCTTTTGTCTACAGGTCTTTCTCTGAACCATGGTGGGTTTTTTTTTTGTTTTTGTTTTTTGTTTTGTTTTTGTGCCAGTACAGCTCTGTAGTACAATTTGAGGTCAAGTAATTTTGATACCTTCCAGCAGGGTTCTTTCTGCTTAGCACTGCTTTGGAAACACGTGCTGTCTTGCATTTTCATATGAATTTTAGAACTTTTTTTTTTTTTAGTTCTGTGAACAATGTCCACAATGATGTTTTTTTTTCCAGCCACAAAAATGAATAAAATTGTGTTATTTATAGGAAAAGGGGTCATATCACATGAAATAAGCCACATTCAAAAGAACAGATATTCTGAGTTTTCTTTCAGATACAGAATCTTTACACAGGCAACACTGGCACATAGGATTTGAATCTCAAAAGATGATTTGGGAAGATTAAATAAACCTGTGGGAGGGCTGGAGGCCCAGGAGAGAGGGTGATGGAGTAAATATGGACAGAGTACATTATGTATTTGCATGAAATTTTCATGATGAACTTTTTCATGTTGCACAAGAACTTAAGCTAATAAAAGTTTAGTAAGTTAAGAAAATAGCTAAAAAGTAAATGAAAGCAAGGACACCATGTGATTATTCTCTTCGCATGAAGTCCAGGTGTCATAAATCAACAGTGTGCTAATTTGGCTTTCTTCAATCTGATTGTCCTCCACACCACCTTTACATTATTTCTTTCCTTCCCTCTTTCTTTCCCTCCATCTTTTCTTCCGTCTTCCCTGCTCTCCCCCCTCTTTGTGCTGGGGATCCAATCTATGACCTTACTTATGCTCAGTACAAACCACTGAGCCATATCTCCAGACAGCTTCATGGTTATCAGCAAGAAAATTCAAGTTCATTTCTTTTTCCCTCCGACTCAATGGGTCCTCTATATATGCTCTATGTGGGTTCAAGCAGCACCAGGTGGAAAACATTCAGAAAGACTGGTGTCTGTATTGGACGGTATAGATCCTTTCTTGTCCTCATTTTCTAAGTAACCTAGGGATGATTTAATCATCTATGTGGGAGAGTGCCGCGAGTGTGTCTCAGTGGTAAGTTTAGAGTGGGGGAGGCTTTTGATTCGGTTTTCACCTCTACTCGCAAAAAAGCATGAAGACTGTGCATAGGCTATATGCAAAGACCACCTTCCTTCCTAGGAGGGGCTTCTGCATCTCGAGAGGTCCTGAAACCCACTCCTTGTGAATATAGAGAGAATGCTGTAAATGGGTCCTGCTGTGTGTCAGGCTACTATAAAGGAACCAAAACAAAGATTTTCCTCATGAGTTGATTTGCTCAGTCCCTGCTTGTGGTAGTCCTCCCGTTGGCAGGAATGGAATATGGCTTTCGCCATACGCCTTACTTTGATTCCCTGCTTCCAGAGGGAGCCACTGTCAGACCGGAAATCCCAGGTTCTTCTACCTAATGTAAGGGCTGTGAAAATCATTACGTACAAATTAGGAAATGAAAGCCATCAGCTGTTATGAGTTACTTGCACTTTATACACAGTTTGGATAAAACCTAAGCGAACAGGAGCTACAGAAGGCCGGAGTACTGCTTGTGTAAATCAGCTTTCCTAAGGACTCCTGTACACGGGGATACTTGGATAGTTCCAAAGTTGCAGAGCCAACTACTACTGTCGTTGTACACAGCATATCCAATTTAGTGAAGCTGGAAAGAATTTTATTTTTGTAAAAACAAAATTGGGTGTGGCACATTTTCTAGCCAAAGGGCTATTTTATTCCAAGACACTGGTGTCTGCTGACCTTCATTTATAGGCTGAGCAATGTTCTATTTAAGTAAAATTAACTCATAGTGGACTCTTTTTTTAGGACGCAATAATTATTGCAAAGAAATAACAATGTTTAAATGTGATTTGCTCCTAGTTTAGATTTGATTATACTGGGATATAAGTGAATGTCTTTGTCCATACAGAGTTTAAATTTAGAAATTACTTTATGTTTAAAAAAGACGGAATTTAAATTCACTTCTCCATGATATATATATTGCGAAGGAAGAGATGGCCCAACAAATAAGAGTGACAGCTATGAAAGGATTGACCCAAGTTCAATCCTGGAACCAACTGAAAAAGCCATATGTGGTGGTGTGCATCTGCAATCCCATCACTCGTACAGGGAAATGGGAAGTGGAGGAAGAATCACCCTCGCATCATCCAGATGGGTTGGAAGATGCAGTGCTGCAGCAGCCAGACACTGAATCAATAAGGTGGGAGGCAAGAACCAGCTTCCACACGTTGTCCTGATGTTACATGCAGGTGCTCTTGGACGTGCACACACACAAATTAATAAATAGCTACACTAAATACTTTTAGATTCCATAAAAAAATAATATTACCTGTGTGTCCTTTTCTTTTCCTAGATTGCAGGAGTTATCTTCTATCCTCTTTGTATCCCCAGTACATGTCTTCATTAAATACTTTTATTAAATGATGGGGCTGGAGAGATGGTTCAGTAGTTAACAGCACTGGCCACTCTTGCTAATGACCTGGGTTTGGTTCTTGCCACCCATGTCACAGCTTACAACTAGCAGTAACTCCAGTTCCAGGGAAACCAGAGCAGTCTTTTGACCTCTGTGGGCTCTAGGCATCTACACAGGGCACTTGTGCACCTTTCTAACTATTCTTTAGTGGCCCATAGGCCGTTTTGAAGAGAGATGTATTCCAGGCTAGCTTTAAAGTTAATTTTGAACTGGCCATCCTCCTTCTGCCTCCTGAGTGCTGAGATTCACACACTTGTGCCACTGTGCTTGGGCTTTGTTATACTGGGGATCAAACCTAGGACCTACTGTATGCTAGGCAAGTACTCTACCAGCTGACTGTATTCCCTCCCCCTAATACATATACACTTCAAGGCACTATATATACTAAACTTCCTTCACCTTTATACAGAGCTCTTCCTTCCTTCCTTCCTTCTTTCCTTCCTTCTTTTCTTCCTTTTCTTACTTTCTTGGGGGGAGGAGATCAAGACAGGGTTTTTCTGTGTAGCCCTGGCAAAGAGAGTATAGAACATGAACTCAGCTATAAACAGAGACAGTGGCTGAGAATATATTGCATTTTATACGACGTAAGGACTTTCTATGTTTACATAAAATCATAACGTGTTTATGTATGAATTTTTCAATGCATGTATCATTACTTAAGATAATCAAACTTCTATTTTCAAGGTTCAAGTTACAGAATTACACAAAATGCCTTTCCTAGTGACTATTTTAAGTCACGGATGGTTGAAATAAGAGGACACAACTTAAAAATGAAAAATGAAGCCGGACAGTGGTGGTGCATGCCTTTAATCCCAGCAATTGGGAGGCAGAGGCAGGTGGATTTCTGAGTTCGAGGCCAGCCTGGTCTACAGAGTGAGTTCCAGGACAGCCAGGGCTATATAGATAAACTCTGTCTCAAAAAACCAAAAAAGTAAGAAAAATAAAAATAAAAATGATTTTTTCATAGTAAAAATGGCCCACTCTTACAAATTAGCCATGATTCTCAGTTATTCTCAAGCCATTTAACTGGGCTGGCAAGATAGCTCAGCAAGTAAAGGCATTTACCATCATGCCTGATGACTGAATTCAGTTCCTGAGACCCACATGATAGAAGAACTCCTTCTGCAGGTTGTGCTCTGACCTCCATGTGCACCATGACACATGCACATACAGAATAAATAAATATAAAAATTATATTAAATCAGAACTACCAGATGACTCAGCTACCATTCCTAGCATATACCATAAGGACTCTGTACGCTACCACAGAGTTACTTACATATCTATTTTTATTGCTGCTCTCTATTCATAACAGCAAGGAAATGGAATCAGCCTACATATCCATCAGCAGATAAATGGATAAAGAAAATGGAATACAAATACAAACAGGGGGTAATTTTATTCAGCCATAAAGAAAACTGAAATTTGCAGGAAAATGGATGAATCTGGAAAGCAGGATTTTAAGTGAGGTGGCTGAGACTCAGACAAGAATCACACTCTCTCATGTGTGCATCCTAGCATAGAATGTTTATACTATGTAAACAGGCAAATGTCAGTGTGGGCACGGACTATGAAACTAGAACTGAGACCATTAGTGTGGCAAGAGGTGTGGAAGAGGAGGAAGCAATCTGGCACACGTGTGTGGGAAGCAGGCAAGAGGGTGGGAAAGGCTACCAGGGGGGAAAGGGAAGAAGGGAGGTATTTGAAAATAAACCATACCTAACTGTTCGTAAAACAAAACAAAATAAAACAGTGAAACCTAAATGTATGTATACTAATGAACAATTTAAAAGAAGAAGAAAAGAGAAGACGAGAACAGACAACCGATAAGGAAAAATAAACTTA
>JADRCC010171597.1:0-17020 GCA_019843855.1 Hylomyscus alleni | reverse complement strand
ACCCAATCACAAAAGAACACACATGGTATGCACTTTCTGATAAGTGATTATTAGCCCAGAAGTTTGGAATACACAAAGTACAATCCACAAACCACAAGAAACTCAAGAAGAAGGAAGACTAAAATGTGGACATTTCATTCCCTCTTAAAAGGGGTAACAAAATACCCATGCAAGAAGTTGCATAGACTAACTATGGAGCAGAGACTGAAGGAAGGACAATACAGCCTGATATAGCTGTCTCCTGAGAGGCTCTGACAATACCTGACTAATAAAGAAGTAGAGGCTCACAGCCATCCATTGAACTGAGTACAGGGTCCCCCAATGAAGGAATTAGAGAAAGAACCAATGTAGTTGAAGGGTTTGTAGCCTCTTGGGACGAACAACAATATGAACTGACCAATGCCCTCAGAGCTCCCAGGACTCAGCCACCAACCAAGGACTATCCATGGTGGGACTGATTGTTCTGGCAGCATATGTATAGTAGAGGATTGCAAAGTTGGTCATCAATGGGAGGAGAGGCCCTTGGCCCTGTGAGGGTTCTGTGCCCTAGTGTAGGGGAATGACAGGGCCAATAAGTGGGAGAGGGTGGGGTGGCAGGCATGGGGAGGGGGAGGCAATAGGGGTTTGTTCTTGTTGCTTTTGTTTGTTCATTTGTTTGTTTTTTTGGAGGTGAAGCTGGGAAAGGAGAAATCATATGACATGTAAATAAAGAAAATATCTTAAAAAAAAGAAAAAAAGAAGAAAAAGAAATACTCTTCTTTCTGACTTCCCCTATGCCATGGTGTTTTTTCACAACAATAGGAAAGTAATCAAGACAGGCGCTAGGAAAATGTTACACAATTACAAGTGAAAAGTATATCTATAAAATATCATCCTGAATGAGGAAAATCAGACCCATAATGGCATGCATCATATGTATTCATTCATAAGTGGATATTAGTCACAAAGTGCAGAATATCCGGGATACAATCAACAGAACTCAGGAAGGATAACAAACAGAAGGACCCAAGTGAGGATGCCTTAATTCCACTTGGGAGGGAGAAGAAAGAAATCAAAGGGGCTGGCAAAGGGAGGGAGGGGCATGTTTAGGAGACATGAGAGGGAGGGGAAAAGGGGAACAAGGTCAGGTTTGAGGGGAGAGTGACAGTTGTGAATCCCTGAGTGCCAGCAGAAACAGGCAACCTCAGGACATAGGAGGTAGGTACCAAAACTTTCTAGAATGTACCAGAGACCTGGGAGGTGAAAGACCCTAAGGACTCAGATGGAGGGACCTTAGATGAACTACCCAACAGTGGGGAGAGGCACCTTGTAGAATCCACCTCCAGTAGAAAGACAGGTCATCAAGTGGAAGGATGGGTTTGCCATCCCACAGTCAAAAACTTTGACCTAGAACTGTCCCTGTCTAAAATAACTGTAGGGACAAAAATGAAGAAGAGACTGAGGGAAAGGAGGTCCAGGGACTGACACAAATTGGGATCCAGCTCATGGGAGAGTCCAAGGCCTGATGCAATACTGATGCTTCGATATGCTTATAGACAGGAGCTTAGCATGGAGGCCCTCTGAGGGTCCCAACAGGCAGCTGACTGAGACAGATGCATGTACTTACACCCAACCAATAGAAAGAAGCCAGGGACTCCTGTGGTTGAATAAGGGAAAGGTTGGAATTAGCTAAGGAGAAAGGTGACTCTAAAGGAAGACCAGCAGCCTCAACTAACCTAGAACCCTGAGATCTCTCAGATACTGAGCCACTAACCAAGCAGCAAACACTAACTGATTTGAGGCCCCTGATACATATACAGCAGAAGACTCCCTAGTCTAGCCTCAGTGAGAGAAGCACCTAAACCTTGGGAGACTTGAAGCCCCAAGGAGTAGGGAGGCCTGGTAGGATGGGGGTATAGAAACATCCTCTTGGAGACTGGGGAGGAGAAATGGAATGAGGATCTGTCAGAGGGTGAACCGGGAGGGGATTAATGACAGGACTGTAAAAAAAAAAGATTAAAGAATAATAATATTAATTAAAAAGTAGTGAAATTATCAATTTACTTTCTCATATGTTCCAAAGTAATTATTTTGACCACACTTAGTTAAATTTCATAGTACTTCTTCATATATAGAAGTTAATATTTTAAAGTTAACACACTGATAATGTCCTCTGTTAATTTTGTCATGGCAATCAAAACATTAGAGCATATAAAATATCTATAATATTTAACAGTAAATTATTAAGGAATTACTGTTCTGTACATATTTTGAATATGAATGCATCTGATTTTATAACATGCTAGTAATTTTTATATTAAGACTCACAACCTGAGTTATTTTTCCCACAGTAATTTTATGATTGAGTCCTAGATTATTTTCTATATAATAATCTTATATAATCTTACCAATACCTATGCCATAGGTACAAAATTTAGACAGCTTGAGAAACTATATAATTTTCCATCAAAAACACATTTACCAAGTCATGACAGGAACATGGTGAAGAATGAAGCTCAGTACATATAATATTGATGTTATGTATCAAAAAAGAGATGAAATGTGGTATGTTTTCATACCTTGGGAAAAAATTTAAGGCCACTAAATCTCGCATTTTCATCTATGGCCAGATCAAGGTTTATGAACACCTGAAATAAAACAAGTCCATTGACTAAACATGATATAATCTAGCAAAGCCAACAAATCTAAGTTCTTTGACCAGGTCTAATGTTGGTAATATCTATAGTTTGACATTTAATTCAATTATACTGTCAGACTAATCTATGTACATATTTTAGGAGGCAATAGAATTTATAAGGAATTATAGAGACATTCAGTCAAGAATGGTCTGACCTTGATAAAAGCAATTAATTTTTTTTAGAAAAATAAAGGCAGCCTTTCTAAAATAGTATTAAATTAATTTATTAGCAAATATATTAAATCCATATAACAATGGCCATAAAATAACCATGAGAAATGTAAAGTGATAAAATATTTATATGAAGGCATTTGAGATCTTAAAAGTGACTGTGGTCTGAAGAATTTCAAAAGATTTGTAATGTACTATACCAAAATTAGAGTATTGTGTTTGTGTCCTTGTGACTAATCATTGCAATAGTCCTTTGTAATACAAATATGAAACAAAAAATATAATTGACTCAATCACCACTGTAATGTTAACTGAAGTGAGCTACTAGATATTACTAATACATTATTACAAATGGCAGACTTGTTTTCTTATACACTGTGAGTTTACTTTCTGACTAGAAGGACAAGAAAGACAGGTTTTAAAGCTGTCGCTTGTTTTACAAAATATTGAGTTAGAAAAGGAATCTTATAGACCTTCAGTTTTCTCATAATGATGAATATAACCTAGCTGGATGCATAATTCTGGTAAACCTTTGCAATAAATCTATTAGCTTCAATGGTAATCTCACATATATAAATCTTATGTAACTTCATGTTGTTTTAATTATTAGAAAATGAGCTTAGCTAAATAATTTAGTAAAAATATAATGTAACAATTCAGTATAAGTTATGTGTATGTGTGTGTGTGTGTGTGTGTGTGTGTAATGCTCATCAGTTATCAATTACAACTTTATAAAGAAACTAGGATTCAGGATATTCAATGAACATGGGCAGAAGAGAGATGGCAGAAGAATGGAGGGCCACCTGGTCTAGTACATTGAAGAAAACACAAGAATATTACCAAACCTTACCAAAAGAAATCTACAGACTCAATGCAATTCCCAACAAAATTCCAACACAATTTTTATAGACCTTGAAAGAGCAATTCTCAACTTCATATGGAAAAATAAAAAAACCTAGTATAACCCAAAAACATCCTAAAAAATAAAAGAACTTCATAAGGAATCACAATCCCTGACATCAAGTAATAGTGATTAAAAACTGCATGGATTTGGTGTAGAAATGGACCCATTAATCAATGGAATAAAATCAAAGACTCAGAAATAAACCACACACCTTCAGACACTTGATCTTTGATAAAGAAACAAACTCATACAATGAAAAAAAGATAGCACCTTCAATAAATGGTCTAACTGAATGTCAACATGTAGAAGAATGAAAATAGATCCATATTTATTTCTTTGCACAAATCTCAAGTCCACGTCCATCAAGGACCTTAACATAAAACTGGATACACTAAATCTTTTAGAAGAGAAATTGGGACATAGCCTTGAACACATTGGTACAGGATCCAATTTCCTGAACAGAACACTGATGGCTCAAACTCTAAGAACAATTGATAAATGGGACTTCAGGAAACTGAAAAGCTTCTATAAGGCAAAGGACTCTGTCAATAGGCTTAAATGGTAGCCTACAAATTGGGAAAAGATCTTCACCAACCCTACATTTGACAGAGGGATAAGATCCAGAATTCTTAAAGAACTCAAGGAGTTAAACATCAACAACCCAAATAACCCAATTTAAAAAATGGGGCACAGAGCTAAACAGAGAATTCTCAACTGAGGAATCTCAAGTGGCTGAGAAGCAGTTAAAGAAATGTTCAAAGTCCCCAATCATCAGGGAAATGTAAATCAAAACTCTGAGGTTCCACCTTATACCCATTAAAATGGCTAAGATCAAAAAGTCAAGTCCAGGGATGTGGAGCACAGGAAACAGTCCTCCATTGCTGGTGAAAGTGCAAACATGTACAACCACTTTGGAAATCAATTTGGCAGTTTCTCAGACAACTGGGAATAGTTCTACCTCAAGACCCAGCAATACCACTCCTGGACATATACTCGAAACATACCCCACCATCCCTCAAAGAAACTTCATTATGTTCATACCAGCTCTATCCATAATAGCCAGAAGCTGAAAACAACCTAGATGTCCCTCAACTGTAGAATGGATAAACAAAACCTTATCCAGATGTGAGGGGAAGTGTTGGTGGAGGGAAGACAACTGGGAGGAGTCTAGGGAAGGGAAACTGTAAATAAAAAAGGAATCCGAGTGGAAGAGGGGAGAAGGAGGAAGGGGGACAGTATCAGTTACTAAGGGGGAGGGGACAGGAGAGAATTCCAGAGGGACAGGAGAATGCATGGAAATATGCAGCCTCAGTGGGAGGGACCCTCTAGGAAGTACAAGAGACCCAGGAGGTGAGAGACTGTCAGGACTCCATGGGGTGATCTAAGCCAAAATGCCCAACAATGGGGAGAGGGAACTCTAAGAGTCCACCTCCAGTAGATAGGCAGGGTCTCTAGTGGAGGGAAAGTGTTACTAATTCACAGTCAAAATTTCTAACTCAGAACTGTTCCTGTCTAAAAGAACTGCAGAGACAAAAATGAAAAAGAGATTGAAGTAAAGGTGGTCCAATGACTGGCCCAACTTGGAATAATACATGTTAAATGTGAGAATTCTGAGGCTTGTGAGAGTATCTCAGTAAATTTGTTAAGTATCTTATTAGTTGTAAGGGCACAAGGTCCTGGTGCTCACAGATAAGCACTAGGGAAAACAGAAATGTTAAACATGCAGAGTTGCCTCCTCAGTGGAGGATATGTATAAGCTGTTTTCATGCATTATGCAGGGAAAGGATTTAATAACTTGCCTGGTAATCTGTAGTATGTGTAAGATCATGGCACACCTGAGTCCCTTGGACAATTATCTTTATCCCAGACACTCTCTACCTAGTTCTGTGTTTCAGTCTATAGAACCAATTCTTATGGAAGAGGTCACTTATAGTTTTGCAAAATAATTGTAGCCATGACTAAAGATTTATTGTGGTAATTGTCACCAGGAATCACTTTCCCAAAGTAGTACTATACTTAAATATATCTGAAATAAACTGCCAGGTGTCAGACTCCAGAAGTATGAACTAACACCAGTTTACTAAGTTATATTAAACCAAGTTTCTTTCTTGTCTCACACAGACCATTACTCTGCCTACTCTGGTGTTGACAGAAATCCCCAAATTAGTTGAGCAACAACCATTGGTTTAGGAACTATACCCTGGGATCAGAAGTTAACTTTGTCATTGAGGCTATGTTTAATATCCATAAAGTACATTCAGTGTCATTAAGATAATTTCCTACGTTGAGAATAGGAGAGCATATGAAATTTAGAGGGAAAGAACATAAGATATCAGCTTTGCTGAGCTGCTTGAGGTTGACATCAGTTGAGTGGAGGAAGATGAGAAGCCAAGGATCTGAGGTGAGTAACTAAGTCACACCTGCGATGCTCAAGTCAAGCTGGTCCAGGGGACTGGACCAGTATCAAAGCATCAGGTTGCATCTGAAGCTACCCTGTCTGCTCCACCACTTACCTCACTACAGCTAAATCAAAGTGTCATAAGGAATGCCTATCTTCATAAAGAATTCTAAAGTATGAACCCTCATTCTGACTAGCTTTAGTAAAAAAAGTTAACCAACAGGTAGGGATTCCTGTGGCTTTTGTCACGAAGAACAGTCAATCATGCCCTTCCATTGGCAATATCAGCTTACCCAGTTAGTCATATTAAATCAGAATATACAGAAACAAACATGTTCTGACCAATCTTGATTGTCAACTTGATGGGATTTAGAATCACTATAGAAAGACATCTCTAATATGGTTCAGAAGAGCCATAAATTTGATGGCCCTGGATATCCTAATACAACAGGAGCACAATAAAAAGACCTTAGAGTCTAAAGGCCATGTCCATTTCGAGTACATCCTGTTTTTTCTTCTTGGTCCCTGGTGGTCTCGTATAATAGTTTGTCTCTCTCAGTCAACCCTGGCACCCAAAGTCTGCACAAAATGAGGCAGATCTCACCCCATACTTGCCTTCTGAATGATGGAACTTGGATGCTAAGGATGGATTGCTTCTGGGGTGTCAAGCAACATGCATTGGCCAGCCCCCATGAATATATACCCCAGATAGGTGACTTCAAGTTGGCAAAGCTGGGCCTTCTTAGCAAACACTAAGTAGTAAAGTTGACTCAGCTCCTGTTGCAGGTCTCGTGTGGCCAGCCTCCTGGCATGTCTTCAAGTCCAGAGCCCACAATACATACTGAAGCACAGTTATTTGGGGGTGGTCCTCTCAGTACTAACCCAAGTCCATATACAGTTCCTTCTCAAAGGTGGTGGGTAAGTTCTTGAATCCTTGAGCCAAGTCCAAATCAGTTGTCCCTTGAAGCCTCTCTCCAAGTCTTGCCATTCAAAGGTAAATAGAGGCTGACCAGAGGCAGGCTGGAAAGCCTCTCAGAGGCAGTGGCTGAAACTTCCAACTGATGTTAAGGGCAGCTTGCTTAACAAAAGCCATGTTCACAGCTGCCTGGTGCTCTTTGACTTCTAGGTCAAAAGCAGTGTAGGTCCTATAGACTTCAAAAAGTCTTTCTAGATGTTCCCTGGGGTTCTCATTTTTTCCCTCCATCACCTGGCTCATCTTAGATAAATGTGTGGCCCATCTGGTGGCCTCTCAGAGCTCCCCCCCCATCAGAATCTGGCGGTAGACCTGCAGCCTCTCCTTACCTTCAACAGTGTTTTAATCCCAGTCGGGTCAAGTCAAAGGAAAGGATGCAACTATTTTACCCTGGACTTGAGTGAGCAGCCCCCTTGCTCCCACAACCAATTTCTTGGTGGCTGCCAGAAACCTCTCTCTCTCCTCTGTGTTAAGAAGACTTGGAGCAGTTGCTGACAGTTGTCCCAGGTGGGCTGGTGAGTGAGCATGATCGAATCTAGAAGACCTGTGAGAGCTGATAGTTTTTCTAAAAATGAGTTCTGCAACTTCCATTTATAAAGATCATTACTGGAAAATGATACCTATATTTTCCCTGAGCAGCCAAAAGGCTGTCTTAGACAGTCTTCCTCCCTGTGCATGGGAAACCCACATACCCACAGCCAGTTCAGAATCCAGATGAGAACTAGCAAGTTCTCCAGCTTCTGGTAGGGGGCCAGGAGTGTACTCCATTGCCCCTGGCCCGGTAACAAAATACAAGTCTGCTTTGCCTCTCTCAGCCTCCAGATTAAACCTGAAACAGAAATAAACCTGACACAGAAACACAGATATGGACAAGGCAAAAGAAAACCAACCAGGTGCCAGGACTGAAAAACACTCCACTATTTGAGTCAGAGAATCTTTAGTGAATTCTAGGACAAGCTCCCAAATGTAATGGTCCATCCATGATTTGTCAAAGAATGACACCTTGGACTCAAATAGTTTGTAAATGCAAAGAATGTTTTATTCTACAGAACTACAGCATGCTAGGGTCTTACATCATCAAGACAGAGAGACACCCAAGTGAACTTGCAGGCATGATTTAAAGCACATTAGGAAATTCTGGAATAGGGGAACTTTATGTTAGTCTGTTGGGTCAATCTCTGTGAACACTCCATTACCATGATGTGAAGGCTGGAAACTTGCTAGGGAGGTCTGGAAACTGCTGCTGACCCATTGCTCTTACCTCAGGCCAGGTGGCAGGCAGCTTCTGAAGCCTGGATATGCCTAGAATTGCCCAGTTCTTGGAAACAGAGATTTAGTCCTAGTCTCCTTAACTGCCAATTTGATGCCTGTCATGAGATCAGCCTAATCTTTCCAAACTTACAGAAAACTATGAAACCACTGAAGTAATTTCATCAACATTTAGAAATGTTATAAAATTATATTCTTGAAGGTGCCAATCTGTAAGCCTATCCATTTTAGGAAAGAAGTTGACTTTAAAAGACAGAGATATCTAAAGTTTCAGGCAATAATTTATTTAGTTATGATTAGATAGAAATTTGATTTATTGATGTATCCAACCGAAGTGCCTTGAAATAAGAAAGGAAGATGTAAGTATTTTTACAAAGCAGAAAAAAAAATGCCTCAAGTCTTTGATTTAGAAGATTTCATGGTAACCCAAACAAAGAAAGCCTAACTTATTTCCAGTAATGATTGTAATTTTGCTTATACTTTTGTTTGGATTACTAAGAACTTTTTAGAGACACTAGTCCAAATTCCCTTTTTAGATTCATTATCTTATGTAATGAAGATACAATTTAAGCATTCATTGAAAACTACTGTATAATTTCCATTCTCATGTACAAAGCAAATGAAATTTTTCAGTAGGAAATTGAAAAGTTTCCATTGAGTACTTCCATACTAATTACGCCTGGAGCATCCTCTAAATTGTTACTTCCCAAACTTTAATATGTATAGATATGACTTGTTAAAATGTGGTTCAATATGACTGTGCATAATCCAAGATTCTTATTTTTCAGGTACCACTTATAAGTCATAGTAAGTGGCTTATGTATGTCATAGTAAGATTTATATATGTTATAAGCCAACCAAAGGAGCTGTATCTCACTGCATTGCTCTTAGATTTAGATATATTTCTCATATTTTTCATAAATGCATATATAAGTATTATGTTTTTGAATCTACCCATTAAAACAATTTAGTTTTATTTATAACAAATTCCAGGTAGAAAAACATAGTACTTTTTCTTGTTTTACTTTTATTATTTACTGTATACCTTATTCCTTTATTCACTGTTTCCACATTTTACTTCACAAATTTATATAATTTTCATATTTTGAATCACAAATTATATAATTACTTTTGGATATTTTTACTTCCTGGTCTCTAATTCATTTTTGTCCACTGTCACCCTTCTTCTCAAAAAGTTTACTCTCATACTTTGGTTTGTGTCCCACTGAGTTTAATTAGAGTTATTTTCTCAAACATGAGTGGGAACTTCTTTGCTGAAACAAGGATAATTTACCTGTGTCTATATCATATTATAATGCTTCTAAAATTCATATAGAATTTAGCTGAAAAGAGAATAGAGACAAGAAAAATAAATTGTTGTACTTAATTTCTTACAAGATTTTAGACTGCAAGTGACTTTGATTGCAGCTATATTCATTTCTTTACCATTTGCTGGGATAGAATAACCCATAAAACGCAATGCAAAGGAGAGGGGTGTTCTTTATGCTCTCAGTTCCAGGTGTCACTATATCATTGAAGGGAAGTCTCAGTGGCAGGAGACTGTGGAATCCGGTCACATAGTATTCAAAGTCAAGAGCATAGAAAGAATGAATGCATACTTGCTTGATCTCAAATTGTTTTCTTCTTTTCCTTCAAACCAAGGCTCATGTGGCAGTTTGAATAAGAATGCCACTGGCCCAGGCTTATATATGTAAATGATTGTGGAGTGGTGATATTTGAAAGATTTAGCCATGTTGGAGGAAGTATGGCCCTGTTGGAGGAACTGTGTCACTGAGGGTGGGAATTAAGGTTTCACTAACTCATGCCAGGCCTGGTGTTTCATACTTCCTGCTACCTGTTGTTGGATCCTGATATAGAACTCTCAGATGCCATGGCTACCTCCATGCTACCATGCTCCCCACCATGAAGATAATGAACTAAACCTCTAAAACTATAAGCAAGTCCCAGTTAAATGTTTCTTTTAAAAGAGTTGTGGTTATGGTGTCTTTTCACTGTAGTAGAACACTGACTAAGACATCTGAGGACATGAAGTGATGTCATCATAGCACACAAAGAGTAGGGGATAAATCTAGACACAGTTGCCATAATGGAGTCCTCTGAGCCAATGTGAGGTGTGGTGTGTGTGACTGTGAGGCTTATTTTCCTGCTTTCTAAGTTTGGGTTATAAAAATAGGAAATGGCTCTTTACGTTTTGAATAACAATGCCCCACCTTAGGATTATATACATGAATGCTTGTGAAATAACACTATATGAAAGGATTAGGAGTTGTGGCATTGTTGAAGTAGGTGTGGCCTTGTTAGAGGAAGTGTGTCACTGCGATGAAATTTACTGTTTCTAAAGCCCATGCTATAATGCCACAAATACTGTCAGAAATAATTTTGTGAAAGGTTATTCATACATATTTAGTCTAAAACTAAAAGAATATTGTTAATTTTTTTAGCCTTTAAATTCCTTTTAGAAATTGAGAAATTATTCAAAAGTAACTTTTGTTTGTGTATATGCTTAAGTAAAAAAAAAAAAACAAAACGCTGGTACTTTTACCACTTTATATGTGCATGCGTATCAAAAGTTGTCTACCTCTTTGTGAGGGAAGCTTGTTTATTACAACTCAGTGCAGTAGTTTAAGGCAAATTGAAATACGACAAACCCATCCTAGATGATTCTGTGCCACTGTGAATTTTAAAGAAATAATCCAAAAAGTGTTACCTCTAAGCATGATCCACATCCAGTTATTTTTTTAATAAAATAACCCAACTTAAAATAAGAAGTTAATAGTCCCTAAATAGTTATAATTTCTAGTATTTTTCTTAAATATTGTTTGTAAAGAGTAAGTTGAAATGTTTACTGTCATTCAGAATAAAAAGCTAACATATTTCACCATATCAGATTACTTGCTTTCAGATGGAAGAAATAATTATGGGAAAATTATTCTCTTTTGTTTTCAGTTTTTGTTTTAGAATTATGTCTTACCATGAGATAAAAAAGATGATTTGAAAATACTCTTTGTGAAATGTCTTTATAGTATTTTTTCTAGAATTTAGTATATTTAATGATGTTTTTTACCTTGCATTTCTTTCCTGTTAGCAGTTAATATACATATTCTGTTATATAACTATTTACATGTAAGTTTCTTTATTTTTATATTTTTCTTGTTATCTAGTTTAAAGAACAAAATGTTTTCAGTCCTTAAAATTTGGAAAGTTTAGCTATTTTTGTATTTCCTTTAGTAAATACTGTGTATAGCCTTGAAAACTTCACTGTGTGCATCAAAACAAGGAACAATCTGTTTTCTGCTTATTGTAAATTAAGTAAGGTTGTTATAATAAAAACAATATAAGGGAAAAATAAAAGAAAATTCCCTGTTTACATGTTCACAAGCCAATCCAATTCAGAAAATTCCTGATTGAGAAAAATCTCTAAATTCAAGATTACGTGAAGTTGACAGCTAAAACTAATCACCAAAATGGATGACTTTTAATGTCACAGTTATAGGCCTTGTTGAATGCTTGACAACATTTCTTACTCTAGATTAAATTAAAAAGTATCATTAGTGTCTCTAAACTGAAATTTAATTAAATTAACATTAGTTGTTGAATAAGTTAATATATCAGTAGAAAAAGTATTTAAGCACATGTCTTGATAAAATAGCATGAAGTGTACGTAAACATTTTTACAGTTATTTATGGACATCCACTACATTCTAAATAAAAAATCTTAATGAAGTTTTACTAATGTTATCACTTAATATATTAGTATTAGGTAAGCTATCCCAAGTATGATTTTGTATTTAGTAGTGAACTCTTGCTAAATGATTTTATGTACAAATGTGTATTTGCTTGAAAGGCAATATAAATTATTTTGTAATACATGAGTTCCTAGTAATAAGAACCTGAAGAACTAATAATGTAGAAAGAAGGTACTTAAATGTATATGATAGATGTTTATCTTATACTCTTTAAAGGGCCCACAAAATTAATGCCTTTTATCCTTTCAATTTTTAATTCATAAAATGTTTTTTATTTAGAATGTAATAGGTGTCCATAAATAACAGTAAAATTACAAAGTGCACACACACACACACACACACACATACGCACACACTCACAATTGGTCATTTTTATTCAGCATCTGCAGGATATAATGAAATTAAGCAACTTCATTAATTAGACTGGCATAGTAATAAATTTTTCAAAAATTACATAGGATAACTTTGAAGGTATTCAGAACTCTATGATTAGTTTAATTTTGTATGTGTAATTACAGAAACCAGACTATAATAAAGTGATTAGTAGCTGATAATTATGAAATGTTTGTAATTATTTTATTGGGTTTTGATAATGCCCTGTTTGTTAGCATAAGGAAATGTAAACTTATTTTAGATATCACCCTAATGTCAGAGATTCTCTTTGTTCTAGAATATAAGTGCTGCTGCAGGTCTTTCCCAATAATACTAGGCTGTTCTGAACACTTTTACAGTGAAGACTCTTTGTCTTATTTTCTTCTTTCAAAATTTAGGTTTCTAGCTGATGGAACAGGAATGAAGACAGTGATTATCCTTGAAATCTGTGCTGTCCTCGCCAGACTATGAGTGAATGAATATGACATTTTTTTCCATTTTGATGCTCAGTACCTTGAGTATTAGAAAAATGATAGGAGCTCAATAGATAAGTCTATAAGCTTGAAAATTTACAATATATTTAACATTATACATGTTAAAGACACAATTTCCATAGGTTAAATTTTGCATAAGAAGCAATAAAAATTTTCAATTTTCTGAAATAGATTTACAAAGAATATTAAAATAGCACTTTAGTTTTCCATGGATTAGATTTTTTAAATTTCATATTGTTTTAATTTCTTAATTATATCACCTCCTATGTTTTTCAATTTCTCAACATTGTTCACTGTTCCTTTTTTCCTCGTCCTGGTTCTTAAAGTTTTACCTCAAAGTCATGTCCTCACAGTTGCCATCTCTGGATAGAAAATATCTGTGCATTTCAACATTTCATCTATTCCCTTGAAAATTATACATGAGTTATATGTGAATATAACCACAAAATCTAGTTATAACCCTTAGTACGTATTTACCTAATGGTAATTTCATTTCTATATGAGTAAAGCTCCTATCACTGTATTTTTGCAGCTGAACAGATGGCTCAGAAAACTTAACAAAAAAAAATAATGAAGGGATAAACCAATAGATATATAGGTATATGCACAATAAACTTTTTTAAATGAAATTCAACAATATATATATGACCATGAAAACCTTATAAGATAAATAAAATCATATAGGCTTATAACACTTTCCACAATTGATTTCTGATATACTTTCATATAATGGCAAAAAAATCCATTACTGACAAATTACTGATAAAAAGTAATACATAAGTGATACAGGATAAAATAACATAGTAAATCTATATGCTCCTAAGTTATAATCACTCTCTAAACTCATTTTAGTCTAGATATTGCTGCTTCATTATTAAAGCCTCCTATTCCTAAATAGAGAATTTATCATTTCATCTTTAACAAAATCTTGTAAAGTAAGTAAATATAGTTTATTTGATTAGCTTAAAAAATAGTAATTTTCCGTGTTTGGATATTTAATCTACCACATTATCTTCAGATTCATTGTTTTCTAATTTAGGGTTGTATTTGTAGAATATTAACTTATATGTTAAGAAAAAGTATATCAGAGGAGTTATAAAGAGTACCTTAAGGTGGGAGTGATTTTAAAATAATTTATAAGCATCCATTTATGGAAGTATTTCACATTCTGTTCTTCCATATCCATAGCAGAGTGGCAGATGAAGATGCTTTCTGAATGATGAATCTTATCAAGCTCACTTTTGTCACATTTTCTCTTTTATCTTCAATAATTTTTAATATAATGGAATAAAAATGATGTAATAGTAATGGCCATTTGGAATAAAAATTTTGGATCATACCCTTTTCTTAGTTTAAAAAAAAACCCTAAAAATAAGTAGGCTCCTATCATATATCAGACTCCATGGGTTTAACCCCAAAATAGAACTACACAGCCAGAACAAAAGGCAAAAAATGGGATTGTCAGAACCACAAACATTAAGCAGAATTACAAGAGTCACAGTTTATTGAAATCCTTTTTGTTCTTTCTCTCTCCCTCCTTTCTTTGTCCTGTTCCTAGGATAGAACCCAGTTTCTTACCTGTCTTTCTCATTTCTTTCTTTCTAATCATTCACTTTCTTCTTCCTTCCTTTTTTTCTCACTCTTCTTCCCATTTCTTCTCTTTCTTTACTTCTCTCAATGTCTCTCTATAAATAAATAAATGTTCCTTTTTTACCAGATAATGCTCTGTAGAAAAGTGTAATACCTTGAGAGTTAAAATATATGTCGCATTATATCGATGAAACTAAGGCAGAAATCATGTGTATATCATATATTTCAGTCTTCTAGAATTCAAATTAATTTAAATTTCTGGACAAAACCCATAATAACAACATTCAACAGAAACCTACAAAATAGGCAAACTATTTGAAATGTTGTAATACTTTTAACTTTTACCCAGAGATACTTTCGTTTCCTCTTGTCATATTTTTATTCAGCCATCTCGAAACTGAATCATGTATCTTACCATTATGAAGAAGAAAGTATACACTATTGAAAATGAAGAGGATAAGTTATAGCTTTGATTTAAAATGTTCCTGTGCTTAAGATGATAAAGAAAATATAAATTGGCAGATTAATGAGATAGCCTATGGTTTAGAAATTCCTATCATCAAGTAGTTAGATGGTGACTTATACCACTAAAGATGAACATGAAACTGAGTGTCATTAGAAAAAAATGGAGCAGCTCCTGGTGTTACAAACCTGTAACTCTAGCTATATGATGGGCTGAAGAAGGTGAATTATAAGTATAATGCTTGCATGGGCTATAGAGCAATACCAAAGTCAGCTTTTATAAATTTTATAAAAATATTTATACTTTATCTTAAAATATAAAGTAAAATGTAAGCTGGAGATATGTAAATGTTAGAGTACAAATTCAAATTTGTTTGAAGTCCTGGATTCAATCCTCAGTACTGATAAGTAAATAAATAAGATACAGTATTTGAGTGGCTGTTATCACAAAGGGGAACACTGGAACAGTTGAGGTTTGAATTACAGAGAAATGCAGCATAAAAGGGAGTATAATTTTCCTCCTCTTTCTGTCAAGTCCTGAAAAGATCAGTGAGAAAAGACCCCTTTCTAGTTCCCTATAGAGGTCATTCTTTTCTATACACCTTAGGAAATCAACTAACTTCAGCAGAAGTTGCATCGGAGTAATGAGGTCTCATAGGATGTAGAAAAAGCAGAAATTTACATAGATCTCTATAGACTGCACTTGGGATTTGTAGAGAACTTCAGTGATAGGAGAATATGCAGATGAAGGCATTTCCTATGTGCCACTGTTGCTTGTTTTTTTTTTTCCTCCCCCTGGGCAGATGTGAGCAAACACATATTTTCTTCAGTTTAGGCATTAACAACACACTAGATATGCAACTACATCCAAGGCCTGCTTGGAGAACCAATGAATTTACTGTAGTCACTTACAGGGTCATGGGTGAGGAAACACAAAGAACAGGCAACTCAGGAGCACTTCATCACTGAAAACTCTCAGTAGCATGGGTGATGACTTACAGGCACTGCAGCACTGGCTCTCCCTCAAAACTTTTAAGTCAGGACACTGAAAACACTCCACTCTTCGAGAAACACCACTACATACATTACTTCAGCAAGTGTCTTTGTGAATCCTGTAAGTATTTGTGAGCTTCTTGAGTCTTTTTAGCCTCTGTCCAGAGAGAGTATTTAATTTGCAGAAAGCCACTACATAACAATTTACCTTTTCTTCCTGTAACATTCTTTCTGCTCCAGATCCCCTTTCATTATGTTCCCTGAGCCATGGAGGGGAGAGTGACATATATGCCTAAGTATTTTATACCTTATATAGTAGCAGAGTATATAAAACAGCAAAAATTACTCTCAGCTATTTGACTGTTTATTAGCCTCCACATGAACCTCAATCCCCTGGAAATTAAAAAGAAGTTTCCTTCTTTTGATAGGGTGGTTAACCGCAATCGTAATCTATGGGTATAAACAAGTTTTTACAAGGAAGTATGAGAGGCATATCACATCTATTAAAGAAAATAGTAGTGGTCTTTCCACCAAAGCCTATGACCCTCTTCCTCCAAGTCATGTATTAGACTTTCTCTACCACAGAGGAGCTCTTAATGTAACAAGAGTTCTTAAATCCAGTTGGAAAGCAGTTTGATTCTCCTACAACTCTTGTCCCACAATTATACCAGTGGATGCATCAGGTGCTAATATTAGCAATATTACATCCAAAGCCTACACCTTAGCAAAGCCTGTTGACAGTCCTCAGAACCCTGTATAGAGCCTTCCAACAGTATAAAATCCAGCTAGCAGTGTGTGCCCTCAGGGGAGTTTATTTCCAGTTCAGACTCAGCCTGAATTCTCATATGTCCTGTAACTAAAGCAGGTGTTATATACTGCTACTTATCAATTAAGGCTTACCATCTACTACTACTACTACTACTACTACTACTACTACTACTACTACTACT
>JADRCC010171595.1:0-10553 GCA_019843855.1 Hylomyscus alleni | reverse complement strand
AAAAAAGAGTTTCTTTTATAAGGTTTATCTCATTGGGGTGGGGAGTTGTTACATAAAATAACTGGCTTTCATACAACTTTACTAAACTTGATACTAATTTTAGCAGTAAAGTGTAGATATTTAGATTCTTACATATACAGTTATATTGTCTGCAAATAATGAGCCCATTTTCTCATTTTGAATCCTTTGCATTGTTGATCATTTACTCGTTTGACTTAGTCCACTGATTTTTGTACACTGTTGATTTTTGTACATGTCACCAGCAAATGCATAGAACTAGTATGAAAAAACAGAGAGATGGGCATTATTTATATGAAGTGTCTTGATTTAGCAGCTTGCATATTTTTACAGACTTAGTATGAAAACACTGTAGCAGATAGTGACATCAACTATGGTTCACTTGTTCTCCAAATCCCATTTTCTCAAGTGTCATTATTACCATGAGTATCTGCTAATGCTTTACAAACATTTTAAGGGTAATGCTCTAAAATAAACATAAAAATATTTAGATCTGATCATTATAAAATAGAACCAAATTGTTGTCTCCTTTCTTTTAATTCTATAAACTTATGTTAGTGTACCATACAATAAGTAGCATTAGTTTTTTTCCCCTAAGTATACAATCTACTGAAACATAGTCTTTTCCCTAATGAACTCTAGATAGTGGCATATGTATTTCAGTCATTTTTAAAGCTCTTAGCATATTTAAATTTATTTTAGAAACAGCTGAAATATATTAAAAAATAGAGTAAACTCAAATACAACCTGTCACTTAAAACAACTATACAAATGTATAGAATGATTACAATAAAGAGGGGATGGGTGGACCAAAACTGTAAGTCACTACCTGGAAAATATTTGTGCAATTTTCTGACTCCTCATTTTGGTGATTAAAGTAAAACTATGTCACAGTGACACATTCCTGCTGTTTGTTTTTAGTTTTTAGTTCAAGTCAGAAAAGTTAGTAATTTTCACTCTAAAAGAAAAGATTAGAATATTTAATCAAAATGATTTGGCTGACAGTTCACATGATGAAATTCATTTAAATTATACCACTAATTTTTAATCCTTTTGAAGTTTATTGGTTTGAAATATGAGATGACTGTATGCTGTCAAAGATTTATATTTAGTTATTAAATTTATAGTGTACTAATTTTAAATAAAGAATTCTAACATAACATGACATTTTATATCTTTCCATGTAAAAACGATCAGTTTTACAGACACAATAAAAATAATATCAACAACAATTTAGATTGACAAGCTATGACAGTTAATTTATGTGCATTATTTCATTAAAATTTTATTGAGTATTTTTTATGTTGAGGAAAATCTTTTCTTAACATGTTTTATTTCAGTAAGTGAAGATGAAATAGCGGGCGCCAGGGGTGGATTTTGCTAGCTTTAAAAATAATTGAATTTGGCTGTGTAAAATGGAAGTCAGTAAAGGAAAGGCTAAGCAGAAATGCATTCTGTTCCTACTCTGTTTTATGATTTACAAGTATAAAAGAAAATCTTAATTGGCAATAACTCAATTATGGCAAAAACATAATCAAGATTTATAATAACTCTGGAAACTAGCTGAATTCTTGGTATTGTTAAAGGTGAAAATATGAGTGAGTAATTAAGACAGTTCTACCAATGTCTTATTACATCTTAGATGTGAATTATGTCATCAGAAAAACATGGACTATTCTATGTACTCCACTAAAAAGTCATAATAAACCCAACACACCCACCATCCAAATGCATAACTGAGATTCAGTGTTGAGTTACTTGCAAAATTTGGCAATTCTCCTCTTTAGACCTTCACAATTAATTACACAGAGATATGCTTATGCATGATTCCTATCTGTCCTCTATTTTCTACAGGAAAAAGAGAAGCCAAAACCATACAATGAAAAAAGAGAAGGCATCTTCAACAAATGGTGCTGATCTAACTGGCAGTCTGTATTTAGAAGAATGCAAATAGATCCATATTTATACCCTGCACAAAACTCCAGTCCAAAATGATCAAGGACCTCAACATAAAATCAGATACACTAGGGGCTGGGGAGATGGCTCAGAGGTTAGAAGCACTGACTGCTCTTTCCAAGATCCTGAGTTCAAATCCCAGCAACCACATGATGGCTCATAATCATCTATAGTGAGATCTGGTGCCCTCTTCTGGTACATAGGCATATATTCAGGCAGAATGCTGTATACATAATTAATAAATGGTTTTTTTTTAATATTAGAAGAATAGCCTTGAACAAATTGGTTCAGGTGATAACTTCCTGAACAGAGCACAGGTGGCTCAGACTCTAAGATCAGCAATTGATAAATTGGACCTCATGAAACTGCAAAGCTTCTGTAAGGCAAAGGACACTGTCAATAGAACAAAATAGCAACCTACAGATTTGTAAAGGATTTTCATCGATTCTACATCTAACAGACAGCTAATATCCAATTTATAAAGAACGTAAGGAGTTAGACTCCAACAAGCCAAACAACCCAATTAAAAATAGGGTACAGAACTAAACAAGCAATTTGCAATTGAGGAATCTCAAATGGCAGAGAAGCCCTTAAAGAAACGTTCAAAGTCTTTAGTCATTAGGGAAATGTAAATCAAAACGACTCTAAGATTCCATCTTACACCCTTCAGAATGGCTAAGATCAACCACTCAGGTGGCAGCAGATGCTGGTGAGGATGTAGAGCCCAGAGAACCCTCCTCCATTGCTTGTGGGAGTGCAAACTTGTATAACCACTCTGGAAATCAATTTGGTGGTTTCTCAGAAAATTGGAAATAATTCTATCTCAAAACTAAGCTATTCCACTCCTGGGTTTATACCCAAAAGATGTTATATATATACCAAAAGCTTCACTACATTCATAGCAGCTTTATTCATAATAGCTAGAAAATGGAAACAGTCCAGATGTTCTTCAGCTGAAGAATGGATAAAGGAAATGTGATTTCCAGTGGAAGGATAGAGATAACAACCCACTCACAAAACTTTCAACCCAAAATGTATCCTGTCTACGAGAAAAAAACACATCAATTTAGGCATATTTTGAAATTAACATAAACAAGGTGATCAAAGTACATAGCTTTCAATCAAATCTACTTGGATAATTTGCACAAGTTTCTTAATACAAACACATTTCATTTTACACCTTTCTCCCAGTCTGAACACATAACCAGAGGCAGACCCTAACTGTGCAGATGCCTTTGGCATAGAGTCTTTGAGTCTTTTTCATGTCTCAGAAAAAGTCAGAAATAAATTCCTTCCTGGCAATATTTTAGGGAAAAAAGAAAGTAGTTGGTAGAAGAATAGCCTTATATTCTAGCTTACAATCAAGACTGTGGTTCACATTGTAATGGGTAATAGCTGTGTGGAAATACCACACTACTGAGTCACTAGTCTCTTTTTATGTTGAATTGTCTTTAGAAGAGCAGAAGTGAATTCTGCAGAGGAAATAATTGTGCGGATGGACAGTGTGAAGAGTTATGATACTTTGGACAAATATATCAGCAGAGTACTAGACTGCATTGAAAATTCAGTTGTCGCTCAGAATAGAGCAAAGTTAACTCATGTACTCATGAATGAAACTAAAACCAATGACAATTGTTCTGATTCACTGCATTAATCATCATGTGACTTGATTTTATCATTTTATTTTAATATTAGTTTTTTTTTCTACTTAGGTTTCAGTTTAATATATACTTTAAAGGAAATAAGAAACTTAAAATTGGTCTAACATTTGTGGGATTTCAAGCATTTGAACATGCTAGTTGCATCCCAAAGTATAAAAACCTTTGCACTTCTCATTTAGACTAAGACAAACACTTGTGAAAATTGGCGCAAAATGAGTTGTACACTAACAAAAAAGTTTCAACTTCTTCACTCTTAATTATCTATTCCATACAAAAAAGAAAAGGAAAAAGAAAGAAAGGAAAAAGCATGAGTGAGTTATTTATGGGACTTGTTGTTTTTGAAGGAAACCTGTAAAATTTTGTCCTCCAGGAATATTAATTGTAATTCTTTCATTATTTTATTGGTTGTGGGGTTTATTGTATAGATATATCATGAACTTACCCCCATCTACCTTCAAGTGTCTCACTATTTTATACATAAACATTTTATAACTATACACTTCTACTTCACATTTTTGGCCTTCTGAATAATATGTCATTGCAAATGTAATTTTACATATAGGTGTATTTGCATACATTTGTATATTATATGTACATTTTGATAGGTTAAATGTACTTTAGATTATTTTAATTACAGTTGAAGCTGTCTTTTAACAAGACTTAAGTAACTATCAACCTTAATATATGTGTGTCACCCATTTCTGGCACTAGCTCACTAGGCAGCTTTCATCTGCCTAAAGGTTATCTTTTTCATGTAATGTAGGTGTGATGGTGATGAGTTCTAGTATCTACTACTATCAAGTATTCTGTCATTTTAAGAGGCTTATTGAGATGTGATCTTTCTTGTGTTTTTTATTATTTTTTGTTTTGTTTTATTTTTGAGACAAGATCTCACTATGCGGTTCAAGCTGTTCTTGACGTCATAATCCTCCTGAGTGCTGGAATCACAGGTGTGTGCCATTATACCTGGCTGAGATGGAATTTGTGCAATTTGTGACTTGCTTAATATACTTACAGTATAAAAATCAATGGTTTTCATTATATTCACATAACTGGAGTGCAATAACCACAATCATCTTTAGAAAATGTCTTCATCATTAAAGGGAAACCCATAACTACGAGTAAATAGTCTCCACTTTACCCACATTCTTCTAGGCTTGTTGAATACTAATTCACTATCTAACTCTAGAGATGTGTCTCAATTGAGTATTTCATGTGAAACAGAATTATACAGTATGTGGATTTTTTTTTATTGTGGCTTTTTTTTACATCTCTGAAAATTCTACCAAGTTTCATACACATTTAATGCATATCAGCACTTCATTATTTTATTACTAGATATATTCTTCTATATAGATATTCCACACTCTGTTTATATAATAGTTAATTCAAGTGGCGTGGGAGATTGTGGGTGGTTGGGGGAGCACTCTCATACAGACAAATAGAGGGAGGAGGGCAGATATGGGATGAGGGGTTGGTGAAGGGGTAACTGGGAAGTGGGATATCATTTGAGATGTAAACAAATGGAGTGATTAATAAATAAACAAAATTTGGGGATGTAATTTTACTATATGTTCTATCATATGAGATATCCTAATTATGTATATACATGGCTACTTTACACACCATGATTTTTACTTTCAAATTTTCTGACTTTCTGAATGTACTTTACTCTTAAAAGAGCATTTGAGAGCTTCTTATTTTGATTCTGAGACATTTTGCTTGATAGGTATAGTGATAAGTTTTTAGGATTGGTTTAGTGCTATGTCCATTTAGCAGAATAGCTCATAGGGCCTATGATTTGTCTAGTGTCAGGTTCTTTGCCTCATAACAGTGTCAGGTATAGGGTTCATCTTGTGAATTGGGACTTAAACCCAATCAGGAAGTGGCTGTTACTTGCATGATGCTTATGACACTCTTGCACCAGGGAGGATGTCTTGAAAGGCACTGATTGACCCCCTTCAGGGGTCATACCTGATGATTGCTTTTCTTATCCAGCACTATGATTGCTAGCTAGTAGGGATGATGTTTCTAGGTGAGTATTAGTTTAATTTTTCCGTGTTTCATAAACTCAAGTATGTTGCTTCTTCAGCAACAGAGTCTTATCATCATCAGATGCTGGAGGGTATCCAGCACATTCTAGAGGATAACCAAGAGCATTGACAATAGCCTGTGATGTTTGTGGGGTCTGTGAGGTCTGTGTGGTCTTTGGGAATCTCACTAGCCAACAACTCCAAAGAAGCTAACCACTCCTATCACTAGACTTTTTGTTAGCTTGTGGTGTCTAGTAGAGGTCTAGAGTCACCCTGTTATAGGGTAACTCTGTTTAAACTCTTTATATATGTATGCATGTCTGTGTTTTAGAAAACTTATATAGTAGTTGTTTTCCATATGATGTATTAAAAATGCCTTTAGTGTCAGATGTCTGTACCTATCTCTATCCTCTACCATGTCCTCCCATTTCATATGGCATTTAACCTTTCCCGTTCCATGATTTTCTTTTATCCATCACATAATACTTCCAATGATTTTCTAAGTTAATTTACAAAATGTGCACAACCCCACTGTTCTTTGGAACACTTTCTGAGGTTGGCTGCATTCTCAGAGACTATGTGACTAGGTTCCCGGGCACAGCTTCTTTTTATTTATCTTTCTTCAGTCCTAACACTGGGTTTGGGGATATCATGCATTATTATTAGATTTGATTATTTTCTTTGTTCCTTTGTTATAATTAATTATGCAAATTTGAACAATAAAGTCTAAATCTTCTGGAATAATCTACCCTAAAAAAGTAACAATTAATTCAAGGTTAGTTGATTTTTGATTATTACTTCATGGATATTGTGAAAGAGCTGTGACACAGAGCTAAAGATATTGCTCAGTAGTTATCAGCATGTTCTGTTCTTACAGAGGACCCGAGTTCAGTCCCCAGCATCTGTGTTAGGGACCTCATGACAGCCTTTTTCATTCCAGGGGGTCTAATGCCTCCGGCATCATGTGCACACACTCAGACACAGAAGCCCACACATACACATAATTAGAAACAGAAAATCTTTGTTAAGGCCTCTGACAGAGGAAGCAGGTAGACTAACTCCAGATCTTCATCTCGCCCTCCTTTCCTCCAAATCCAGTCCCTTAGCTTCTTCGCAAGCCTTGTAGCAGATCACCTGCTAGAGACAGCTTCCTCTCCCCAACTGCCCCATGTCCAAAGAATCACACAGGTCTTTCCTTCCAAATTTCCATCCCCCAACTCATCACTTTATCTCAGCTCCCAGCTCCAGCAGGCATAAAAGAAACACTACTACAGCTTAAATTATATGCTGACCCTCACACACTGATAGTGGGAAACTTCAATATGGCACTTTCACTAATAGGCAAGTCATGCAAATAGAAAAATGCTGGACCCGAGTCATAATCCAAATGGACCTAACAGATATTTGCGTGCAGAACATTTCACCCCAAAACAAATAAATTTACCCATTTCTCAGCACCTTATGGAAGTGTCTCCAAAATTGATGACATACTTGGTCATTAAGCAAATTTCAACAGATACAAAGAAAATTGAAATCACTGCATCCTATCTGATGACCATGGATTAAAGCTGTATATCATCAACAACAAAAACAACAAAAAGCTTAAACACTCATAGAAGCTGAACAACTCTGTACTGAATAAAAAAAATGGATCAAGACAAAAAATAAAGAAATTGAAGACTTTCTATAATTCAATGAAAATGAATAGACAACATATTCCCTCAAACTTACAGGACACAATGAAGTCTGTTTTAAGAAGCAAGTTCCTAGCCGTAAGTACCTGCATGAAAATGTTACTGAGATCTCATTTAGGCAAGCAAACAGCATACCTGAAATCCCCAAAACAAACAAACAAAAAGCACATCCAAAAGAAATAGACATCAAGAAATAATCAAACTCAGGGCTGAAATCAATAAAATTGAAACAAACAGAGCACTGCAAAGAATCAATGACACAGATTTGGTTTGAGAAAAATGAATAAGATTGATAAACTCTTAGCGAAATTAACAAAAAGGTGGAGAGAGAATAGCTAAATTTTAAAAAATTAGAAATGAAAAGTTGGATATATCAGCAAAAACTGAGGAAATTAGAGGAAATTTAGAGGACATACTTCAAAAACATGTACTGTGCTAAAGTTACCCCCATAGACTCCAAGGAGCCTCCTTCATCCCAGGTCTCTAGCACATACTCAAGATGTCCCACCAGCAGTTGCAGGTTTCCATTCATTGTCCTGGCCATCTGGCTCTCCTATCTTTCTCCACACCTGATTCTGAATCCCCAATTGACCTTAATCTTCCCTTTTCCCTTCCCCTCACTCCATCTGCCTCCTACAACCATTCTGTTCCGTACTTCTAAGTGAGACTCAAACAGCCTCACTTGGTCTGTTCATCTTGTTTTGCTTCTTTGGGTCTGTGGAGTATAGTGGAGTAGGTGTCTGTGCTTTATGGCTAATATCCAATTACCAGTGAGTACATGCTATGCATGACCTTTTGGGTCTGGATTACCTCACTCAGCATGATATTCTCAAGTTGAATACATTTACCTGCAAAACTCATGATGTTCTTGTTCTTAATAGCTGGATAGTATTCCATTGTGTAAATGAACCACATTTTCTGAATCCATTCTTCAATCGAGGAACATTTGGGTTGTTTCCAGTTTCTGACTATTACAAATAAGGCTTCTATGAACATTACAGAGCATGTGTCATATCTGAGACTCATAACAGTGGGAATATGGAACCTGAAGGGGCCACCTCCTGTAGCCAGGCAGGAACCCCAGTAGAGGGGTAAGGACAACAAGCCACCCACAAAATTTTCAACCCAAAATTTATCCTGTCTACAAGAAATGCAAGGACAAGATGAAACAGAGACTGAAGGAAAGGCCAAACAAAAACAGGCCCAACTTGAGACCCATCCCATGGGCAAGCACCAGATCCCTGTCACTATTAATGATACTCTGATATACTTGCAGGCAGGAACTTAGCATAAGTGTCCTCTGAGAGGCTCCACTTAGCAGCTGACTCAAACAGATGCGGAGTCCCCCAGCTAAACATTGGACAGAGCTTGGGGTATCTTATGGAAGATTTGGGGGAAGATTGAGAGCCCTGGATAAAATAGGAACATCACAGGAAGACCAACAGTGTCAACTAACCCAGACCCTTGGGGGCTCTTAGCTACTGAACCATCAACCAAAGAGCATACAGGGGCCTGGACCTAGCTGCCGCCCACCCCCATATATATAGCAGCTGTGAGCTCAGTCTTCATGCAGGTCCAACAACTGGAGCAAGGGCTGTTCCTAAAGCTGTTGCCTGTCTATGGATCCCATTCCCCTAACTGGGCTGCCTTGTTTGGTCTCCATTGGAGTAGAAGGGCCTCGCCCTGCAAAGAGTTGATATACTAGGGTAAGGGGAGACCCAGGAGCAGGGACAGGGGTCTTTACCCTCTCAGAAGAGAAAGACATAGAGAAGGGACTCTGTAAGGGGGAAACATAGAGAAAGGCAGTGATTGGGATGTAAAGTGAATAATTTTTTTTAGCTTTAAATATTTTATTTTTTTAAGTTTTATTGCATTATGATGAAAAAAGTTACATGATTTCAATTTATCTGAATTTGTTAACATGTAAAAACATATTTTAAGTAAATAGAATTAAATCACATTCTTGTTTCCCTTTTGTACCCCAACTCCTCCCAGAAACCCTCCATGTGTACTCTTTGGTTGATTGTTTAGTCCCTGGGAGTTCTGAAGTGTCTCTTTGACTGATATTGTTGTTCTTCCTATGGGGTTGCAAACCCTTTCAGCTCCTTCAGTCCTTTCTCTAACCCCTCCATTGTGGTCCCTGCTAGTATAGTTCTTTAGCACATTACAAAGAGATTACAAATGGTTCCACAGGACATAAGTTTGTTCTATATATGTCACAGTTTTCTGTATAAGTCTTACATGTTTAATTACTCTGTCTCATGCTGTTGAATTCATACAATGAGATGATATTAGAGGTACCAGCACCTTTCCTGTCTCTAAAAATCAAAAAAAAAATCAATTGATGCATGTTTTTAATGAGAGGTGAACTGCTTGCAATGTTAAAAGACAGCAACAGAAACAAGTTAAATCCTGAAATACTGACATGTTAGATTTATAAAGAAACCAAAGGATCCAGACACAAAATACTAATCCAATTAATACAGAAATCATGGAAGAAAAATATAAATCTTCATGTTCACTGACTGACATTTTGCCAAAACAGTTTTAGATGGAAGTCCTGCATACTACCCAATAGGCAAATACTATTTTGCTTTAGCTTGCTAGCCAGTCCAGCAGAGGAAACTATTCTGGGAGAGAGTTTACAAATAAGCCTTTCAGCTAGCAACATCAGAGGACCTCACACTTTTATATATATAACTTGAAAGTTTGTCATCCTTAGTGGATTAAGTGAGCACCAATTTGAGGATCTATATAGTCCTAGGGGACAGAAAAGACTGCACACAAATATATTTTGGTAGAGAATGTGATTCACAAAGAAGAATTAAACCTAAAGTAAATTTTCTATGCCAGCACTCCAGAAGTTCATTAAGATGATAAAGTCAGCACCACAGAGAGAATTTTGTAGGCCCTGAGACACAGGGAGAACCAGAGACAGAATCAGTGTCAGAGCTCGTTCTGAGAGTTACAGTCACTTGTGAATTTGGTTTTGTCGTGGAATATCTTGTTTTCTCCATCTATGGTAATTGAGAGTTTTGCTGGGTCTAGTAGCCTGGGCTGGCATTTGTGTTCTCTTAGGGTCTGTATGACATCTGCCCAGGATCTTCTAGCTTTCATAGTCTCTAGTGAGAAGTCTGGTGTAAGTCTGATAGGCCTGCCTTTATATGTTACTTGACCTTTTTCCCTTACTG
>JADRCC010171573.1:0-12919 GCA_019843855.1 Hylomyscus alleni | reverse complement strand
GCAAATGAGGTGCTTTTTGTGAACCAATCACACGCCGCCTGGAGCCCTATATAAGCAGGGGTTTTTCTGGGCTTTGGGTCTTTCGTCTTTCATCTTCACTGCCATCTAGAAGAGCTGTAACAATAAAGAGCTACGCTGGAAGAATTCCTCGAGTGAAGCGTCGTCATTGCGCGCCGCAGCAGTCCTCAAAAGCACTTCTCACCATTGGGCTGTTGACAGCTACACCACAGCGGAGAGCTCAACATCAACGATAGCCAACATGTAAGGGTAGAAATGTTAGGTACTGAATAATGTATATGCTTTATGTATTGAGGGAGTAATTTAAGGTTCTGTTATGAAAATGACAGGATCTAAACAAAAAAGTATTTGGCCTTGTCTTAGTTACTTTCCTATTGCTGTGAAGAGACACCATAACCTAGGCAACTTATAGAAGAAAGAGTTTAATTGGGAACTTGCTTACAGTTTCAGAAGGTGAGTCCATGACCACCCTGCTGGGGAGCATGGCAGCAGGCAGGCAGGCAGGCATGGCACTGAAGAGGCAGCTTATATCTTGAGACACAAGCAGAGGCAGAGAGAATAAGCTAACTAGGAAAGGTATGGGAATTTGAAACTTCAAAGCCAACCCCCAGTGATACACCTCCTTCAACAAGGCCACACCTCTTAACCTTTTCCAAACAGTTTCACAAACTGGGGACTAATCATTCAAACATAAGTGTTTGGGAGTCCACTCTCATTCGAATCACCACATGCCCTAATGCACCAACACTTCTTTATAAAGGCAAAGGAAGTCTGCATGGGTGTGGCTAAACATTTTGGAGTAAACTCAATAGCCTGTCAAATTAGTAACTGGATCAGTGAAAATTTTAGACAAGCAACCATAACATGCCAATAGCATCTAAAGATTTCAACATAATGTCCCAGAAATGAAAGTTCAGTATGGTTATTAATGTATGCAATTCTCTACAACTTAAAGCTCATTCATAGACTGAGACCCACAAACAAATACTTAAAAATGTCTTAAAAGTTGAGCTGAACATAGTGGTGTGTGTCTTTAATCCCAGCACTAAGGAGGTAGAGGCAGGTAGATCTCTGTGATTCCTATGGTCCTTCCCCGTGTCATTTACACTGAAGCCATTTCCACATCCATATCTTCACTCACAGTGCACCCCAGGGACAGTGTCAGACAATCCCACTTCTGTTCTCTAAGAACTGAACCCAATCTGGCTTGGTTCATTAAAGTATCTACACCAATGCCACCCCTTCCCATGTTCCTCTGAGCCAGCCAGTTTCTTGAGTTGGCCATGTCCTGCCTCTATGGGTATTTATTTTCACAGTTTCCTGTGAGCTGACATTCTTCAGCATCTTAGCCTTTACTTGAGGTCTCTTGTGATTAGCCCCTCCTGTGAGAAACCCTTCTATTGTTTTTTAGGACAGTCTTTAAATTGACAGTCCATGAGCTTTGGATTCTTACCCTCATAGGTGTCCCTAGCATTTTTTCACACCCTTAACATTCCTCTCTTGACAGAATGAACACAAATCTCCTAGAAAGCAGAGCCTACAATTTGGTGCATTTTTATATTTCTCAGATCCCAGGATTATTTGATGGTTGAGTATGATTGACTAATTCTGATCTTAAACTGGAGTCCTGCAAAGCCTAAATGTTGTTGGGAATGATGTAAAGAAGAGAAAAATCATATGAAATTAGCATATTCAGAAGACTCGCCAAAAAAGCTGGATGTCTTAGTTAAGCATTACTATTGATATGATGAAGCACTATGATTAAAAACACCTTGGGCAGGAAATGGTTTATTTGGTTTATACTTCCACATCATTACTCATCATCAAAGGAAGTCAAGGCAGGAACTCAAATAGGTCAAGAACATGAAGGCAGCAGCTGATGCAGAGGCCATGGAGGGGTGATACTTACTGGCTTGCTCAGCCTGATTTCTTATAGAACTCAGGACCAACAGCCCAGGGTGGTACCGTCCACAGTGGACTGGACCCTCCCCCATCAATCACTTATTAAGAAAATGTCCTATAGGCTACAGAACAATCTTATAAACATTTTCTTAACTGAGATTCCCTCCTCTGAAGATGGCTCTAGCTTTTGTCAAGTTAGCATAACACTAGCCAGTACATTCAGTATGGTGGACATATGCCTTTAAATCCCATTGCTCAGGAGGCTGAGCTCTGTAAGTTTAAGGCCAGCCTGGTGAGTTCTAGTACAGCCATGGTTATGTAGAGAGACCTTGTCTAAAAAACAAAAACAAAAACAAAATAACAAACTAAAGAATATAGTGTTGGAAGATGGCTCAGAGGTTAAGAACACTGGCTTTCCTTTTCCAGACAAGTTGGGTTCAATTCCCAGTACCCATCTTGCGGCTCAAAACTGTAACTCCAGTTCTAGGGTATCCTATGCCATCCTCTGATGTCCAAAGGCACTGCATGCAAGTGCTGCACAGACCAACGTGTAGGCAAATCACTCATACCCATACGAAAACATTAAAAACTAATTTTAAAGAATATAATGTTGGCAAAATTACACTGTTTGGGTTAATTTTTATTTCCAAGGAGTAGTGATTAACTTTCCATGAGGTAAACAAAAAAGTTAGTCTGTGGGGGAGAAAAATCAAAGTTCATATTGCTTATGCCTGCCTGCTAGTCTGCTGACATGCTCCTGGACATGATGATCATGGACTAGCCTGCTGAAACCATAGGCAAGCACCCAATTAAAGGCTTTTTGCTGTAAGTTGCATTGGTCATGGTGTCTCTTCACAGCAATAGAACAGTGACTAAGACAACTACTATGTGTAGTGTTGCAATGAATCATGGCAGGGCTGATGTCGCCTTCACATCCCAATTTCATCTCCTTCAGGGCATAGCCAGGAGTGGTATGGCTGGATCATAGGGAAATTCTGGTCTTGGTGTTTTGAGGAGCCTCCACTTTGTTTCCCATGGTGTCTTTGTTCATTTACATCCTTTTCAACAGTGTATAAAGCTTGGGTCCCCTTTTCTCACCACTTCTTTCAGCGTTTTGAAAATGCCTCTTCTAACTGCCGTGAGATGAAATTTCATTGTACTTTTGATTTGGAATGGATGAGTGAATGTCAGGGCCACAGGGCCCCGGGAAGAGCTGAACCTTTCTGCAGCCTCCTTCAGCCCTGTTGCCCTGCCGTGTCTTGTAACTGAGCCATGCCCTCAGCTGACCTGGCTCTATTAATTTCCATCTGTGCCTTCATGTGCCTTCCATGAAGAGAGCAGGGTTATTACAGCCCACTAAGTTTCCCTAGCCAGAATCCTTAATGGTCCTTATCTGCTTTCTCTTGTATACTCTCACTGCCTTGGAAGCCCTGTAGATCCACCTTGTAAAGATTTCTTGGTCTGTGCATATTGCCATATATGCACAGGCTGCAATTACTGGTTACTGTATTCCACCCCAAGACAGTGAAAACTGTGCATGCCTGTAATCCCAGCATTAGAACAGTGGAGGCAGGAGGATGAAGATGAGGAGTTCAAGGTCATCCTTGGCTAGAAAACAACTTCAAATCCAGACTGGGATACATGAGACCCTGTATCAAAAGAAAAAACAGTAATAAAGAAATAAGCTGTCCAGGAAGTACCAGACAACATACCAGATAGTTATCAATGGAAGCTCACTATGAGCCTATTAGCCTTGACTTCACTTCACTACCCACAGATCTGAAGAAATGTAAGGATAGAGGAACAAGTCAGTAAGAACTTGTAAATAATGAGGAGCCTGTTTATACTTATCATACTTTTTCTCAAGGCAGCATTTGACTATGTAGCCCTGGCTGGCCTAGAACTTGCTTTGTAGACCAGACTGGCCTCAAACTCAGAGAGATCTACCTGCCTCTGCCTCCAAAGTGCTGGGATTAAAAGGTATGCAATACCATGCATGGCTTAAAAATCAACTATTGATAACAATAATTTTAGTGAGGTAGTAATAAAAGGATACTTTAACCTAAGCATATGTCACATATGCACATATGTGTGTTTGTATATTTTTGAGACCAGATCTGTCTATGTAACTCAGGCTAGGGTGCATATGGGATCTTCCTGTATCAGCCGTCTGAGTTTTTGTGATATGTTCAGCTAATACATATCTTTTTTTTTTTAACAGTGATTCACCAGATTCTGTAGAATAGAAACTTTCCCATTAGAATAAGAAAAATAAAGCCAGGAGTGGTGGTGGGCAACACGCCTTTGATCCCAGCACTTGAGAGACAGAGGCAGGTGGATCTCTGTGAGTTTAAGTCCAGTTTTGTCTACACAGTGACCTCTATACAGTAGAGGTCAGCCAGGGATACATCCAAACACACATGCATGCATACATACATACATAAACACATATGTGTGTTGTGTATGTACACACACACACACACACACACACACACACACACATATATATGAAAAATAAGAAAAATGTCATCCTGTAATGGTAGTGGTTACTACAGTTAAACAAAATACTAAATCTAAATTTGTTTTACTTACTGTAATCCAGACATTGAAGATGCTGAAGCAGGAGAATCACGGTAAATTCAAGACTAGTTTGGACTATTAGTAAGACAATGTCTCAAAATCTACACACAACAACAAATGATGAACAAAAGAACAAAAGTCTTAGTGACAGCTATTAGTGTTGAGTGAGATGATTTTTTTTTAATGTGTGAGTACTCTATCTGCATGTACACCTGCATGCCAAAAGAGGGCATCAGATTCCTTTTTAAAGATGGTTGTGAGCCATCATGTGGTTGCTAGGAATTGAACTTAGGACCTCTAAAAAGAGCAGCCAGTGCTCTCAGCTGCTGAGCCACCTTACCAGCAACCCCAAACATTTTATTTATTTTTATTTTATGTGCATTGGTGTTTTGCTTACATGCATATGTGAGAGTATCAGATCCCCTGGAACTGGAGTTATTGACCCTTGAAAAGTTCCATGTAGGTGCTGGGAAATGAACTGGGTTCTCTAGAAGAACAGCTAGTGTTTTTAACCACTGAGCCATCTTTCCAGCCCTGAAAATGAGATAAATTTTAAGGTACACCTAGAAGACATAAAAATCAGGGCAACTACCATATGACAAATTGAAAAGTGAATTAGGAACATGCAAAGAATGTCTGTACTCACCTATAACACTGAGGACAGAGAGAGAGGGAAGGAGGGAGAGAGAAAGAGAGGGAGAGAGAAAGAGAGAAGCAAGAGATAAATTATTCAAAGTATTCAAAGGAAATAACCATTACCCTTCAACACATGGTGATACTCAGCTTTACTGTGAAAAAAAGAACTGCAAAGCTGTGAACAATTCATACATTACTATACCATGACTTTGCCAAAATGTAGGATCTGAGGATAGGTAATATCTGGTGAAGGAAAATGGACACTCATATAACCACAAACAATGTGTATGTTGATATATCCTTTTTGAAAAAAGTCAACACAGATTAAAATCTTACTTTTTCTCATATCGGTAGACTCTCTAGTTTAAACATATTATCAAAAACACTCATCAAAATGTGTGAAAATGTATCTGAATCTAGAATATTTATATGAGTGAAGAAGGAAAAGCGATTCCCTCCCTTTGGTTTTTGAAACAGGGTCTCATTATAGATAGCTGAGGCTGGCCTTGCCCTCATTCCACAGCCTGCATTAGTCCTGCACTCTTGATCCTCCTGCCTCCCAAGGGCTGGGACTTGTAGAAATGTGAAGATCTTGTCTCTAACACGCCACTGTGCCCTGACCGAATCCTTATCTCTCTGTGTGTACAGTCTTTTCCTTCTCATCTAGTCTTTTTTTTTTTTTTTTTCCTGGAATTAGGTCAGCTCTTTCCTTTGGGAAATTTCCATTGCATTTAACAATGACATTGCTAGAATGGCTGGGCTTGGCTTGGCTTCCTCTTCCTCTGGGACAGCTTTTCTTTTCTCAGTGTCCTCAGTGCCAAGGTAGAGGAGATGGTAAAAAGCCTTCCTCGGGTGGGTTGAGCTAACAGAAAGGAGCCATCTCCAACAATATCCCGACCTCACTGTGTTTTTTCAAAGTGGAACAGATGTGTCCCTGCTCATAGCTTCCTCCTTGTTGCTTCAAAACCCAAATGTCCTACTTAACATCAGAGCCATCCAGGCTCATCTTCCCACTCATGACTTTCCAGGGTGGAAGTGTCATGAAGGAGAGAGGAAAGCCCAGGCCTGGACCCCAGGGGACTTTTATTGCCACGATTGGTGGGATGCCCACTGCGGGAGAGCTTTTCATCCCACTATCTTAGACCTCAGAGTATCTCAGGGGTTGGTTGTAATTCCAGTTTTGGTGACAAGGTTCAAGTTAAGTCAGGGTTGCTGGGAAAGGGACCATTGCTAACAACAACCTTAACACTGGGTCATCTATCAATCACCATACTGGGACAGCACAGACAGAATTACCATTATGCATAAGTCCATTTTATTCATTTTGATTTTAGATAACTCCCAGTCTTTGGAGTTAAACAAAATCATCTCCTTTGTGGGGGTATGGGGGCCCATATCTGCAATCCTAATACTGAGGTAGAAGAATTGCCAGGAGTTTAAGGCCAGCCTAGGCTACTAAGTAGCTTCTAGGCCAGCCTAGAACTACACAATAAGACCCTGCTTCAATAACACAATTACAAAACCCAAAAATACTCACCCCACGTCTGAGTTCAATCTCAGTGACCCAAATGGTACAAGGGGAGATCTGATTTACCTAAGTTCTCTTTTGACCTACACCTGTAGCATGACATGTACATGCTTATACACACACGAACACAGACCTACATCCCCAGAACACACACACTAAACAAACATATAAAGCAGACGAAGACAAACAAGCCCCTTTGTTTGAAGATGGAGCTGTCTTAGGATGTTTCCCTTCCCAGTGAGACACAGATGAAGACATCCTGGACCATTTGTACTTTTCTCATCAGCAATGGAAAGCTATGACATATGCCTCCCAAATTTGAGAGCCTTTCCATGAACCAGATAGTTTGGTAGGAAAGGACAAAAAGTTTATGCCAAGAAACTCCCCCAGAGAAGACTCTGTTCTAACATCTGCTGAGTCATACAACTATGGATGTGTGTGTGTGTGTGGGGGGGGGTGTCTTCCCACTTGAATCAACTGAGAGAATACTGTTTTGAGCTAGAGTGTGGGGGGAAAAAACACCAAGAATCCTGTACACTTCCACAAATACCCAGTAGGAGATGGGTGCTTCAGTGAAAAGCATTAGCCCAAGTCATGGGTGTTAATTATTAAACCTTTTAGATGTTGCTTCGTTTGTTTCCTGATACTAATCCCAGCCACTCAATAACTAAACCTGCTTTTTTTGTTGTTAATTTATTTATTCACTTTACATCGCAAGCCTGCTTTGAGTGTTGGTTAGATTTTTTTTTCCTGTTTGCCTTGTGTTTCAACCAACACAATGCTATGGGGTCATCCACGCACAACCAGCACCACCCCCTTTTCTTTTCTTTTCATTTCTTTTCTGGTGACAGTTAGGAATGTTGAATTCTGTCAACAAGAAGCATAGTCTTGAAACTTAAAAACAGGTGAAGAGTTTTGTGTGTGAGCCTTTGTTTTGTGTGTGAGCCTTTGGCCTAAAGGATTTGTTATTTCTTTTAATGTCTAGATATACGAGGATTTGAAATTTAGGCCTGTGAACTTTTTGTGACTTTGGAAATGAAAATTAAAGTGAAAGTCATGACATATATGCCCATAATCACAACAATAGGGAGACAGAGGCAAGCCAGTCTCTGGGCTACAGAGGATGATGCTGTTTCACAAAACTAAAGGAAGGAGGATAAAGAAAAGGAGAACTAATCAAATCATCTACCATGAGTGAAGGTCAATTCTTAGTAATGCTTGGGGCCCTTTAATTACAGATGTGTTTTTTGTTCATTCTAGCTGTGTTAAGTATTAGGTCTTATTGTCTCTAGTTCATTTTGTTATCTGTAACCCTTTTTAGTATCCAGTAGTCACTTCTGTCCAGTCGTTTCCACACTGGCTATTTCAGACACGGAACATTCCATCACTCCAGAGAGTTCTATTGCACAGTGTTGTTCTTTGACTTTTTAAAGGGTGGGAGGGTTGACATAAGATCTCACTATGTAGCCTTGGCTGGCCTGGAACTTGTTATGTGGTGCTATGTCCTGTGTGGCTTGGGGACTTAACTGAGGAACAAAGCAATGAAGAAAGGACAAATGTGTTCTTAGAGCAAAGCCAGGATCCCGTGGGCCATGTGCTCTCTGATGGAGATGTACTACCAACAGCAAGCAGGCAACTCAGTGCATTTATTTTATACATCTAATGAAGAAGAAAGGTTCATGTATACAGCTCAACAAGGAGGCAGGTTTAACTAATCTCAGTAGGAGGCATCTATAAGGGAGCAGTCTTAGGGTGCAGTCCTTGGGGAGGAAGAAGCCATGGTTGACACTTTCTGTATTTGTATGTATGTATGTTTGTATGTATGTATGTATGCATGCATGCATGTTTGACACTGTCAATATTTGCACTCAGACCAGAAGGCTTTGCCATCCCTTTGAGCCTCACCTGGGGAAGACTTTCCAATTCCCATGGGCCTGAGACACTAAGGTCCTTTACATGACTGTGTTCAACACACATTTACTAGGGCTTCCTCCACTCCCCATAACATACACCAGGCTTGTATCAAGCTCACAGAGATCCATCTGCATCTGCCTCCCAAGTGCTAGAATTAAAGGTATACATACATAGACTTTTACTATTGAACTCTAGGGCTGACCTAAGTCAGGTCCTTTACAAGAAAATGCTTTTTAAAGTGAGACTTTGGGTCAGGTCAGCTTTGGGACATAAAGCAGTAGGCAGGATTTCTGCCTGTTCACTTTTACATGTTTCTAATAACATTGGACTTTATTAATGCACCCTACTGCATAATTTTTTTTTATTAAAAACACTTAAGTGCAAGTGCATATAGACTCTAGAGAAGAGTCTCAGATCCCCTGGAGCTGAGATTTCAAGCAGCTGTGAACGGGCTATTGATTTGCATGTTCTTTAGCCCTTACAGTTCTCTGAATCTTGAATAATTATTCCTAAGGGCTAGAGCAATGGCTGTGGAGAAGAGTACTTAGTTCAATTCCCAGGACCCACAATGTGTGGCTTACAACCACCTGTAACTAAAACTCCAGGGAATTTGCTATCCTTCTCTGGCCTCCATGGGCACCCAAACACATAACTTTCTCTTTTGTCTCTCACTCTCATACACATACAAACACATGAAGAAATGTTTTTACAATTTATTGTAAAATAATTCCATCTCATGTTTATTAAAGTAGTACCAGATTAAAATAGAAATGCTTAATAAAATGATTGTGCTTCAGGTATTTGTTTTTTTTATTTTTAAAAATGTATATTGGTGTTTTGCCTGTATGTATTTATGTCTGTGCACCAAATGGATGCCTGATGCTGGAGGAGACCAGAAAAGGTGTCAGATACCCTGGGACTAAAGGTAAAGACAGTTGTGAGCTACCATGTTGATGCTTGAAATCAAACCCAAGTCTTCTGCAAGAGCAGCCAGTACTGCTATACCATCTCTCACACCCATTTTCAAGTATTCAACCTGAATTCCAATACAGACATCCGAATTAATGACAAAACAAACTGTCACTTGGCTAGTGAAGTCACATGTGGGATGTAAAGATGTGTTCAATTCCATTTTATGCATTTACTGAGTAGCTACTATGTGGCAAGCATGGTAGGCAACTGGGCTGCTATGAGCAATCATATGTACATATTTCTCACATTATCTCTCTTAAGGGTTTATCTGGGAGTAGAATTGTAAGTTGTGCATTTAGTTTTAACATCTCTTTCCTATTATGTTCTAAACATTACGTTTTCTCTGTAGTCCATGTGTTCTGTGCTCCATGATCCATTTTAGATTTCTAGTAAACACCACCTCCAGTACATAAGCTTTCAAGCATTTTACATTTATTCAAGATGATTCCACTGGCAGGAGACCCATTCCCAGACTGTTAACTGTGCTGTGATTTCAGTAGCTTGGAGTATGTTCTGTGAAACAAAACAAGACTCCTACGTATCACCACACAACTCATGGTATTGGCTTGAACAACCTACTACAAGACAGGGGACCAGGAAAGAAATCCTAATATCCAAGGATTGATTTAAATCTGTGTTTTGACAAGACAGGCTGGCATCTTCATCTTATTTCTTTCCTTTATTCTCAACCACACACGTCCTCTACCTCTGCATTTTGTCAAGAAGCCCAACAGCATATGAGAACTACTGGTCAATAATGGTCTCTCTGATTTCTAAGTGTTCTAGTTTCATTCTATTGCTGGGATAAACACTATAGTCAAAAACAAGTTAGAGGAGAAATAGTTTACGCTGCTTACACTTCCAAGTCACAGTATATCACTGAGGGAGGTCAGGCCAGGAACTCAAGGCAGGAATTTGAAGCAAAAACCATGGAGGAATGCTCTTTGCTGATTAGCTTTCAGGCTTATCCTTACCTAGCTTTCCTATACAGCTCAGGATCACCTGCCTAGGGAATGGTGTTGGCCACAGTGAGCTGGGTCCTCCTACATTAATTTAAAAAATCAAGACAGGGCTGGCGAGATGGCTTAGTGGGTAAAAGCACTGACTGCTCTTCTGAAGGTCCTGAGTTCAGATCCCAGCAACCACATGGTGGCTCACAACCACCCATAATGAGATCTGACGCCCTCTTCTGGTGCTGTCTGAAGACAGCTACAGTGAATTACGCAGGAGCGAGCAGGGGCGGCAGAGGTCCTGAGTTCAGTTCCCAGCAACCACACATGATGGCTCACGGTCATCTGTACAGCTACAGTGTACTCATACACATAAAATAAATAAAATAAATCTTAAAAAAAAAATCAAGACAATCCACCACAGGCATGCTGATAGGCCAATTTCATCTGGATAATTCCACAGCTGAGATTTATACTCAGGTGAATCTGGGATGTTGACAGTTAGGGCTAACTAGGACACCTAGATTATAGATTTGAGGTCTTGTTATATTTTTATTCCTTTAGCAGGGATAGGAAAAAGGGAGAGAGTGGAACTCTAATCAATTTTTCCTTATTTTGTCAATGTGGTTTTGAATAAAGGGAATCTTAAAATCAGTCACTAAAATGAGGATTTAATAGTCTGGGGATATACCTTGTTGTTAAGAGTGCTTGCCTAACATGAAGGAAGCTGAGTTCAGTTCCTAAAACCGGTGGTACATACTCAAGGGGCTAAGGCAGGAGGATCAGAAGTATGCCTCATCATAGTGGCTTTTTGCAAACAGGAGCACACTTAGTTCCATAGAGAGCAGCTCTATTTGCTTGCTGGCCATGTTTTGACAGCTTATCCATGTATGTCTGAGCTAATTTAAGTGTTTCTTCACCTAGATGATATTTGCAATTTCCATTTCACACAAGAAGTAATCCCGCACAACACTCCACTGCTCGAAACCAGTGGAGCATCATGTAGAGCACACAACTGAAAGCAAGACAGAAAAACCTTCCCACCATCACTGTACCAGCCAGCATACAAGAGGTGTGTTGAGGCAATGAAGGAAATTATAACAGGCTTACCAATCAAAGTTGTGGTGGATGTCTTAAGACAAGCTTCCAAGGCTTGTGTAGTCAAACGTGTATTTAAGAAGGCAGAACAGTTCATTAAACATGCAGTGTATTGGCACAAGATCATTTTGGACCCAAACACCCAAAATACTCTGACACACTGCTAGATTATGGGTTCAATGTAGACAATATCTGCCGTTCTGTTGCAATTTACCAGGCAGCCCTCGACATTCGACAGTCAGTGTTTGGTGGCGACAGCTCATGAAGACCTGGCTTACTCTTCCTATGTTCACAAGTACAGCCCTGGAAGTTTGACAATGCGCTATTTCCTGCAGAAACAGCCATTAATATCATTGCCTACATCCTACCTGAAGATCATCTTCTTTTGGCTTCTTCAAAGAGGGCGAAAGCACTTATTTTAGAGGAGATTGCAATTGACCATCATAACAAGGAGACGGAGCAGAGGCTGCTTCAGGAAGCACATGACTTGCACTTGTCCTCACTGCAGCTAGCTAAGAAAGCATTCGGAGAATTTAATGTACAGACCGCAAAGCACTATGGCAACCTTGGAAGACTTTATCAGTCAATGAGAAAATGTAAGGAAGCGGAAGAAATGCACATAAAAGCAACTTAGATTAAGGAGTAGCTCCTTGGTCAAGAACATTATGGAGTGGCCCTTTCGGTAGGACACCTGGCATCTCTACATAATTATGACATGAATCAGTATGAAAATGTTGAGATACTGTACCCGCAGTCCATAGCAATTGGGAAGAAACTGTTTGGTGAAGGCTAAAGTGGACTAGAATATGATTACTGAGGCCTCACTAAACTTTACAACTCCATTGGAAATTACAGGAAAGTGTTTGAGTGTCACAATGTCCTGTCTAACTGGAAACAGTTGCATGATCGGCAGTATTCAGTGACTGATGCCCTTGAAGATGTCAACAGCAGCCTCCAGTCCATTGAAGAAGTGGTGCAGTCCTTCCTGATGTTTAAGGATGTTGAGGGACCAAGTTGCTGAAGGACAGCCTCAGCTAACAATGACCTTTCCCAGATTCCAGGGAATTCGGACTGTGAAATCAAAACCATGTTGTTTTTAGGGCTAGCACTTGCATTGAAACACTAGTCCAGTCCATGGAAGGTCGTCCGATTTCCGACAGTCCTGTATTGGGGTTCCTGTAGAATAAGCATATATTGAGTTATATCAGCATGTGCCGCGTGTATAAGTAGTCCCACATTTCATCCTACTAGAACAGGAAATTGTTTTTTTTTCTTTTTAAAAAATAATTCGTTTCTCAGATAGTCTGAAAGAAAAAAAAAA
>JADRCC010171548.1:0-10617 GCA_019843855.1 Hylomyscus alleni | reverse complement strand
TATATATATATATTGCTGCTGAAGTATGTTTCTTGTATGCAGTAGAATGAATAAGGAATTCTTTTATTGCATCTGTTCAGTTAGCCTCTGTCTTTTTATTGGAGAATTGAGTCCAGTCATATTGAGAGATATTAATGACCAGTGATTGTTAATTTGTGTTATTTTTATGTTCGTGGTCTTAGTGTATGCATTTGTGTGTGTGTGCATGTGTGTGTGTCTGTGTGCTTCCCTCGTTTTTGCTGGTATGTAACTACTTATTTCCTATATTTTCTTGGATTTAGTTATCCTCCTTGGGTGGAATTTAACTTCCAGTATTTTCTGTAAGGCTGGATTTGTGGATAAATGTTGGCCTGGGGTCCTGATGCTGCTACTGAGGCTGAGTGTTAGATAAAAGGAGGCAAGACATAGTCATGAGATATTTTATTATAGGAAAGAGAAGAGAGGCTGGCCATGTGGAGAGAAAGAAAGGAGAGGAGAAGAGAAGGAGAGAGGGGGCAAAAAAGGAAGAGAGCAAGAAAAGAAGAGAGGAAGAGAGCAAGAAAGCAGGATAGCAAGATAGGAAGAAGGCAAGAGAGAGAACAAAGAGTAAAAGAGAGAGGAGGGGGCAAGCCACCCCTTATATTGTGTGAGACAGGGTTATCTGGCTGTGCTCAGATGACTAGAGGTAGGGTCCAGCTAGAATGCTGGGAGCTTGGGGCATTGTCTACATGACAGAGCACACATCTCCTGCAGGAGGGGCAGTGAGAGGTTGTGACTGAAACAGGACCAGGGTCCCAGGAGTAATGGCTGGATTCTTTCTGTCCCTTGCAGGCAAAAGCTATCTCTCACTGGAGCTCCAGAGTTCTAGACCTATTATTCAACTGGGCCCAGGTTGCCTGAACAGACCACTGCCCTTTAACTCCCCCTTTTTCTTTTTATAAGGGAGAGGTGTTATCAGAATAACTGTCTACTATGTTGGGAAAGTGTAGGGGCCCTTGAGTGATTGTGTCATTTGTGGTGAAAATTTTTGGTGGGGTGGAAGTATCAGAAGAAATCCTATAGCCAGAGTGTGAGGAGGGTAGGCAAGGCAAGAGATTATAGAATCAATTGTTCCATGGGTAGTACAGATTGAGGGTAATTACTTCACTTTTGAACAGCAATTAATTAATCTAGACAATATGTTTTCCTTACTATCATATAACTTCCCCTAAGTTCAGCAGCCATTTGGCTTTGGCAAGGGAGTTTATCTGTAGCCAGAAGGTCCCAAGTCTGTTGTCTGTCCTCTGTGGAGTTCAGGGTCTGTCTCAAGAACTTTCTGTCAGATGAGGTGTCTGGAAGAAGGCTGCTTTGTTGTCTGCAGGTCCCAGGAGATGGTGTTGTCTCTGGTGGGTCTGCAGCTACAGGCATTGTCTACTCTTGTGGGGGTAAACCTGTAGGATAATTACTACAAAAAAGCAGGGCCCTAGCAGAAGGATGTCTGCATAGGGTGGATAGCAAATGTTAGGCCTGCAATGGTTTGTTTGGGAGCATAGCATGGATCATTGTTAGGATCTTAGAGAGCAAGAATTTGTGAGGGATTTATTCCTGGAAATAATCTTTTAAGTCTGTTTGAGGTGGCTAAGGAAGAAAATCATGTCTCTGGAATAAGCAGTAACAGTTTGTCTGTGAAAGGAAACCGATTGTTAATTAAGGATTGAATAATGGTAGTCAGCATAGTTGACTTGACCTGTGGAAGTAGATTATGTGACTTAAGAAATCTTAAGCAATTTGAAAACTTTTTGGACATACATAGCTGATGTTAGGGAGAAAAATAAGCATTTAAATAAAGAAGCAAGAAAATTTTGGGTTGAAAATCGCAATTTAGGTATTCCTATAGAGGGCACAAGCAAGCAAAACTCTGGTGCAGCAGTTTTGGCAGGCTTAGATGAGTGGGGGAGGAGCTTGCCCCACCATGAGATGTTTTCCCCATCTGTTTTTTCTTGGAAAGCAAGAGATAAAGAAAAGTGTAGAGGGTTGAGTGAAGGCTTTTTAGCCAAAGCAGCGGTAGCCTGCTAGCTAGTGTGAGCATGGATGGAAGCTGATAGTGAACTGGCAGGTAGAAGCAGAGAGCTCAGAAGCTGCGCTGTCAGCTGAAAGGCAGCTTTCCATGTGGGCTAGGGGAGGGGCAGAGAGCAGACTTTCACTCCATTTTGGACAGACACAAAGTGGAGGCAGGGCTGAGGTGTCTGTATGGCAATGGGGGTGAGGGGGAAGAGAAAGAAAAAAGGAATCTCTGGTTTTGAACTAGATCACTCACAGTTTATGTCAGGCAGCAGAGGGCTCTCTCTTGCTGCTAGGCTCGCTGCAGGTCCATGCCCTGCTCAGACCTCATGCTCCTGCTGAGGTTGTGGGGCCATGCCTTGCCACTGTGCAGCACACTCTCTCTCCTGCGCTGCTCACCACTTTCATGCCGGTCTGCCGAGCTAGCTGAGGGTTCACAGGGCCTGGTCTATGATGCTCTCTCTCTGCTGTGGCTCTCACCATCACGGAAGTCATGCTGCTGGGCTGGGCCATCTGGGTCCCAGTTGGGGGGGAGACAGAGATAACAAGACAGCTGTAGGGGGTCCCTTGGCCTGCTGAGAAGTCAGAGACAAAGTTCCAGCCTCTTGGACATCACAGGTGCTGCTGGATGTCTCAGAGGGGCTGGGAATGAGGTGAAGAGGGGGTGGAGAAATAGGTGGAAGCAGAGAAGGGCAGGAGAGTCACTGGTCCTTGGTACGACCTTTAGCATTATTTGTTTTGTGTGGTCGTGACCAAGTCATATATAGGGAGTTAGTTTTTGGCCTGGGTCCCAATGCTGCTGCTGAGTCTGTGGCTGCATGTTAGTTAGTTAAAAGGAGGCAATGCATAATTGTGAGATATTTTATTATAGGAAAGAGAAAATAGGCTGGCCATGTGGAGAGAAATAAAGGGGAGGAAGGAGAGGAGAAGAAAAGAAGAGAGAGAGAAAGGAGAGGAAAAAAGCAAGGGAGGAAGAGAGGGCAAGAGAGGAAGAGAGGAAAAAGGCAATAGAGGACAAAGAGCAAGAGAAGTCCTTGGTACGACCTTTAGCATAGGAAGAAAGGAATGGTGAGAGCCAAGCAAACCGCCCCATACATTGTGTGAGGAGGGCCTATCTGGCTGTGGGGTAGGGCATGCCTGGCTGTGGTCAGATGACTGGGGTTAGGGTCCAGCTAGAATGCTTGGGAGCTTGAGGCATTGTCTACATGACAGAACACACATCTCCAGTAGGAGGGGCTGTGAGAGTTTGTGACTGAAACTGGAGCCAGGGTCCCAGGAGTCATGGCTGAATGCCTTCTGTCCCCTGCAGGCAGAAACTATCTCCCACTGAGTTTCAGGGTTCCAGACCTATTATTCAGCTGGGCCCAGGTTGCCTGAACAAACTACTGCCCTACAGATAAATATTGTTTAAATTTGAATTTTCTTGAAATGTCTCATTTTCTTTATTCATGGTGATTGAGAGTTTTATTGGGTAAAACTCAGTAGTCTAACTTGGCATCTCTGGTTTTGTAGGTTGTGCTTCAGTGTGTTAGGGCTTGCTTTAGTAGTGTAGCTGTTCTATAAAGGTGTCATATTGTTCTGTTTTTGTTGTTGCTGTTGTTGTTGTTGATGATGATGATAATGATGATGATGATGATGATGATTCTGTTCAATTAAGGATCTTTAGCCATCTGGGTGCCTTTAGTCTGTGGATGTTCCTGTTGTAGTAGGTATTGGGAGGGAGGTGATACCGCAATGGTCCTGATATGGCACCCCTCTGATAGGTATCCTTAGGCTGTATGGTTCTGATTCAGCAGGTCTGATGAAGGGTTGTTAAGGGTTGCAGGAGAATAGGGTCCAAGGAGGACAGTAATTGGTTCAGGGCAGCTGGGGCTAACCCAGAGGTCTCAGCATTCTTGGAAGATGTGTGTAGGAAGAGAATCAAACTTTATGCTTCTGAATCAGCAGATCTAATAAAGGTGAACAGAAAGGTGGTGGGATAAGGGAGGTCTGCTGGGGATAGCAGGTACCTCAGGGCAGGTGAGAGTACCCCAGAAGACTCAGCAGGCAGGAAATATGGATAAGGGAAGGGAATTGGAGTAGAGATTTTTAAAGTATGCATTTTTAATTTGATGGGTTTCCTCTAAACCTGCTATGATGTCTGTTCTTTCATTTTGACTTTTGTTAATTTGGATGTGTTTTCTCTGCCTTTTAGTAAATTTGAATAAGGGTTTGTCTATTCTGTTGATTTTCTCCAAGTTATATCTCTTTGTTTCATTGATTTTCTTTGTTTCTGCTTTAACAATTACAATCATTGGATTGATTATTTCTTGTCATCTACTTTTGTTGTGATTACTACTTTTTGTTCTAGAACTTTTCCATGTGCTGTTAAGTCCAATTTTATGTAGGCATTTAGTGCTAAGAATTTTCATTTAAGCACATCTTTCATTGTATCCTATAAATTTAAGTATGCTATGTATATTCATTTTCAGTGAATGCTATAAAGTCTTTAACTTCTTTTTTTCAGTCTTGACATATTTTTTCATTCAATAGAGTTATTCAGTTTCCATGAGTTTATAAGCTTAGTGCTATTTCTTTTATTTTTGATATCATGCTTTAATCCATGGTAGTTTGATAGAATATACAAAGATATTTCAATTTTCTTATATCAGTTCAGACCTATTTTGTGTCTAAATGTCTTATCAGTCTTGGAGAATGGTCTATGAGCTACAGATTAAAAATCATATTTTTTGTGCTTTTTGGTGAAGTGATCTATAATATCTTTTTGGCCCTTCTATTTTATAAAATATGTTAGCTCTAGTATTTCTCTGTATAGTTTTGTATGGATAACCATTCCAATGGTAAGAGAAAGATATTGAAGGCTCCCATTTTCAGGGTATGAGAGTCAATGTATGATATAAGCTGTAGTAGTTATTTTTTTTACAAAGTTGTTTGCTCTAGCCCTTAGGGCAAAGATGTTAAAAATTGAAATGTCATCTTGGTTGATTTCATTTGATGAATATGTAGTATAATTCCTCATCTATTTTTATTAGTATTTGTTTGAAGTCTTTTAATGGTTTAAAATTAAAATATGATATACCAGCTTGCTTCTTTTTTCATTTGCTTAGAATATCCTTTTCCAATCCTTTACCCCTAGGTAATATCTGTTCTTAATGCTAAGGTTTGTTTCTTGTGTATACAAAGGGATAAATCCTGTTTTGTATCCATTTTGTTAATGTTTGTGTTTTAGTTGATAAATGAAGGACATAGATATTGAGAGATATCAATGACAAAGTTCCTATTTTTGTTGCTGTTGCTGTTGTTGGTGGTATTGCTGTTATTGTAGGTGTTGGTGCTGATAGTGATGGTGTGTGTGTGTCTACACTTCCCTTCTTTTGCTATTGGTAGTATGAGATTATTTATTCCCTGTGGTTTCATTTGTGTAGTTAATCTTTTTAAGTTGGAGTTTCCCTACTTGCCCCTCTGTATGACTATATATGGAGGTATTTTTTAATCGACCTTACGATGAAATATCTTGCTTTTTACCATTTCTGTATTTGGATGTCTTGCTCAGTATAGTAATCTGTGCTGGCATTTTTGGTATTTTAGAGTCAGCAGCACATATATGTGATTAGACCCTTCGGGCTTTTAGAGTCTCCATTGAGAAGTCAGGTGTGATTCTAATAGGTTTGCATTTATATGTTTGTCTAATTAACTTGCAGCTTTTAGTATTCTTTCCTGATTCTTTATGTATAATATTTTGATTATTATATGTTAAGGGAACATTATTTTTTGATTTGATCTATTTCATCTTATTATGCTTCTTATACCATAATAGACATCACTTTTCTTAGGTTAGGAAATTCTTTTTATGATTTTGTTGAAAATATTTTCTTAGTCTTAGAGCTGGTATTCTCCTTCCTCTGTTCCTCTTATGATTAGGTTTGGTCTCTGCATATTTTCCCAGATTGTCCCTTATGTTATCAGGTAGTGTCTACTAGAGTTGGGATTTGGGACAAAGCAACAAATGAGAGCTTTAGGGGGAAGTGATTTCTGGGATTCACAGAATATGTCAGCATTGGTGAGGAAAGGTGTAGCTGGTATTCTGTTCAATTGCTAGAAACAAGACTGAGGAATGGGGTCTGTGGAAAGAGAAGAGAAGGTCTGTGGACATCCTATCTGATTTTATGGCAGGTGAGGTATATGGTTTAGCCGTGAGTGTCTGCTGGAGTTATGTGTTGGGATAAACCCATGAGTTGGAGGAGGTAAATTAGGAGGGGATGGTCTATGAGATCCACAGGAGATGTGAGGAGAGGTGAGGGAAGGCTGTAGCTTGTTCTCTGTTACATCACTAGGGATAAGGTTTCAGCTTTGGGAAACAGCAAGAGAGGAGAATGTCTATGGGCCAGAAATTAATCCATTCTTAATTACACACTATAAAATGTTGCTTCAATTCATTCACAAAAGTTAAAAAGTTTATTAAGATGTTACTTTCTATACATTTTAATTACCCAATTGAAGCCATTATTTTACCAGAAATGTTCCAATATGAAAATAAGAAAATAGGCATGTGGCCACTGCTACCACCACTGCTGCAGCCAGGGTGTTGGGTGAGGTAGATGATGGGGTCCAGGCTGTAGTGTGGTGCTACTACTGCTCATAGGGGAAGTGGGCAGTCAGAAAATGGGTGAGAAGAGTCCAATGAAAACTCAGAAATCAGGTATTGAGGCCACAGCCACCGTGTCACCAAAGGAAATCTTGAACCTGACCAGTGAGCTATTGCAGAAATGTAGTAGTAGTCCTGCACCTAGCCGAGGAAAAGAATGGGAAGAGTACATGCAGATCCTGGCTCTGGTTGAGAAAACACAAAAGAAGCAAAAAGGTCTGTCTGTTAGTTTTCATGGGAAAAGAAAAGATTACTTCCCTGATTTAAAGAAATGGGCCTCTGAAAACAGGGCTTCTGTCAAGGGTTTTGAAATGGTTAATTTCAAAGAAGAGGGCTTAGGTCTGAGAGCAACAAGAGACATCAAGGCAGAAGACTCTGCCTCCTGCTGAGGAGTTGATTTTAGTTAGACTCTGGGTGGAGATGACATTCAGTGAAAAACAAAGCCGAATGAGGTCATTACAAATAGAGCCTGTACAGAGGGTCAGGATATTGAACAGAGGTATTTAGTGGTGGGAGATAGGGAACTGGGAGTGGTCACCAGAAAGTCACAGGTGCCAGTAAAAGAAGAGGCTCCCAGTACCCAACAGGGATGACATTACCTGAAATATCCAACAAAGGGGAGATAGGACCTGTAGAGACCATATCTAGAGGTTAGGCAGGGCACCTGGTTGAGAGATGGGGCCACCCACCCATCTCAAATATATTAAGCCAGAATTGCTCTTGTCTAAAGGAAATACAGGGACAAAGAGGCTGAAGGAAAGGCCATCCAGAGACTGTCCCACCTGGAGATTCATCCTATATGCAGATGCCAAACCCAGAAACTATTGCTGATACCAAGAAGTGCTTGCTGACAGGAGCCTAGTATTGCTGCCCCCTTAGAGGCTCTGCCAGCATTTGACCAATACAAATGCAGATGCTTGCAGCCAATCATGAGACTCAGCACAGTGACCCCAATAAAGGAATCAGGGGAAGGACTGAAGGAACTGAAGGGGTTTGCAACACCATAGGGAGAACAATAATATCAACCAACCAGATCCCCTAGAACTCCCAAGAACTAAACCACCAACCAAAGAGTACACATACAGGGACCCATGGCTCCAGCTGCATATGTAGCAGAGGATGGCCTTATGTGGCATCAATGGGAAGGGAAGCTCTTGGTCCTGTGAGGGCTCTATGCCCCAGTGTAAGGGAATGTTAGGGTAGTGAGACAGGAGTGGGTGGGTCATGGGGGGCACCCTCATAGAAGGAGGGGAGAGGGGATGGGATAGGGGATTTGTGGAGGGGAAACCAGGGAAGGGGGATAACATTTGAAATGTAAATACATAAAAAAACCAACAAAAACAAAACAAAACAAAGCAAAAAAAAAAACAGAGTCCGGGCAAAATCTTTTTTTTTTCCCCTTAAAAAATAGTATTCCAGTACCAAAAGAAAAAATAAGGTGGCAACCTGATTTTTAATGTCTTAAAATGTTGATAATAATCCTAATTATGTAAACACACATATATATCTACTGCTTTCTAAGGATTCATTTACTTTTTGGGTTCTGTGTTGGCATATTCAAGACTTGTTCTTTTTCTTAAATCAAAGTAGGACTAGTGTCCTCCTCAGTTTTCAACACTGGCTTTGTTTTAGAGAGTTGCACTGACTCCAGTGATGACAGTGGAATGCCACAGACTCTGAAGCCTTGGCTCCTCACATGGTGTCAGGATCCCTGGCTTTCTGGTTTCACAAGCTAGAGATTTTCAAAGCTAGCCTTTTTGAGTAAAACTCCTTATTAAAAGAAAAAACACGAAAAAAATGAAAATGTGCCAGGAGCCTCCTTGCCTGGAGAGGATAGTGGCTGGGGCAGAGAGTCTGAGGGTCTCCGGACAGTCTAGTTCTCTAACTGTACTGAAATGCTGATGTTAACTTCAAAACATTCCTAAAAACTTTTTTGTTCTTTCTGAGTGTATAAAGCTGCTTGTTTAGGCAATTGACACCTGTAACCTAATAGCAGGGATCTCAGCAGGAACTGTACAGCCCTAACTTTCAGCCTGCTAGTCTGAAGCAGAAAGAAAAAAGGATACTTTGAAAAGTGATTATAGCGTCTATTACTAAGTTGTAAAAGTTTCCTATTAAAGCCATCTAAGAAAAAAGGAGGATAGTGGAAAGATCCTAAGCAGGGAGAAAGGGAAAAATTCTTTTAAGTAGGGAAAGGGAAAAAAATTCTCTAAGTGGGGAAAGGCAAAAATTGTCCTCTGTGGGGAAATGAAAAAATTCTTTTCTCTTCTCTTTGTCCTCAGTGTTGTGATCATTGCATGGCTCCAGAAAGACCAAACATACCTCCCTTATTATTATTATAAAGAGAAGAAGAAAAGAGGGAGGAGGAAGCCAATGGTGAAAAGGGAATGAGGGTGTCATGCCTCTTAAGCTGCTTCCTGCTGTCTGGGGCCTCCTCACTTTGGGGGTATAGTTGACTTTCACCAATGGAGTAAACGTTTGCATTAGGTTCTTCTGTGAACAGTGGCTCTTCAGTGGGCTGCAGCTGGTAATCCTGTAACAGGAATCGATTAAGGACTGTAGAAACAAGATTAATGAGTCAGGGAGCAAATAATAACACCAGGAATATGACTAAAACAGGCATTACAGAAGGGAGTATCCACTTTCATACAGGGTTTTCAAAAAAATCCCAGAACTCGAGGTCTCACATTTCCTAAAATTCTTTATGTCTGACTGTAGCTCCTGGATTTTATTTCTCACTATCCCAGATTGGTTGACATACAAACAGCATTCTTCTTGGAGGAACAGGCAAAGACCACCTTCTTTAGCTGTTAGGACATCTAGCCCCCTTCAGTTCTGAAGCATCATGGCTGCCAAAGAACCAATCTGTTTCTGGATAGTAAGCACAGTTTCTGTCATTTCTTGAAGATTGCTTTTGAAATGGGAAGTGAATGTGTTATACTGGGTCATGGAAGTCATTATCCCTGCAACTCTAGTACCAACACCTATGGCTATTCCCATAGTGTCCAGGAGTGACATGACCTGAACTGCCCTCTTACGTTGGACAGCTATCATATCTATAACTGGAATTGTCAGGGGCTCATTTCCCTGGATTATTCCCAGTTCAGGGCAAAGGAGTACCAACGTGCAAACTCCTGACCAGCTGGAAGGTATGCAATGATATACCCGAATGACACAAAGAATTGACATGTTCTGGACTGCATGGCATTGTGGCATGGCATTGTGACAGAGATGATTTATCAAGGGTTTATCATTGTATTCCTGTCTAGGGAACTTAGTGTTCCTACAGAAAGTGTCCTGGAGGTCTTAAAACAGTTTGCCATGCCAAAGAGAGGGATAGAGGAAAGGTATGTAGTCATTGAAACATCGGAGTCAGGGCCGCTAACAAAAAGGTAAGGTAAAGTTACTTGGCAGTATCACCAAAGAGTCTATAAGTGGCAATTGCGAATTAATTCCAGGGGGTAGGCACTTTAAAGTGACCGTGCTTGGTGACATTAAAGAGTTGGTACACTGAGGTCAAGGTCTGAAGCAAAAGGCGAAATGACAAGTTAGTGCCATTTATTAGGTGCGATGTCAAAGAGGTAAGGACCTTAGAGATATATTTAATTACCTCCCCTACTTTTCTGATAGCCAGGGGTTAGGCAATTTAGACATATTTTATCTGAATATGGATAGTACTTACTGGGGACCCAGGCTGATTTTTATAGTAGAGTTTACCAACAACTTCTGTCTAGCACCTGGAATCCCATGGGTCTTGTTTGTAGAAAAAGAGTGTCTTTCGGTGTTGATAGAAGAAATGATTGGTTCATGATCCTAGCATATGTATCTGACAAGACTAATATAGGCAGCCCTCATATTCATCTGGCTATTTTCTACAATAATCTCTTGTCTAGTCAAAGAAAAAGCAAATATAGAGATCATAATATTTAGATGGGATAATAGATACAGGCATG
>JADRCC010171505.1:0-10825 GCA_019843855.1 Hylomyscus alleni | reverse complement strand
TAAATAGCACACGTACCTGCTTAGGTTGGTTTTTGTTTTTGTTTTTTGGTTTTTTGAGACAGGGTTTCTCTGTATAGCCCCAGCTGTCCTGGAACTCACTCTGTAGACCAGGCTGGCCTCGAACTCAGAAATCTGCCTGCCTCTGCCTCCCACGTGCTGGGATTAAAGGTGTGTGCCACCACTGCCCGGCTAGTCTTAAGTTTTGAATTAAAAACTACACAAAAAGGTTTGTATAGAAATTCGTTCTTATCCCAGTACTTGATTCCTAGCTCCTTAGAGCTGTTTAGTAAAAAGTTACTTTTTTTATCTTTGTATTTCTTAAAATCCAACCACAGACACAAATATATTTTATTTGACCCTCATTTCTGTTTTTGTTTTTAATGTTTGGCAGTTTTTGAGAGTAAACCTATTACAGCCTTTTACATGCTAGGCAAGTGCCCTACCAGTGAGCTACATCTCCAGCTACTCAATTCTTAGTTGGAAAGTACCTTACTGTATTGTATATGAGATCATGGGTATATTCTGGCTGTGTTTTCGTATCAAAGGCAGATCTTAGGTTTTGCAGCTTTGCAGGATTCCTACTTTTGTTCTTTGTTCTCTCAGTCTCTGGCTGCTGGCTATTTAAAGAACTTTCATTACTTTGTTATTGGAAAGGAAGTTGCATTATTTGATATAGAGCTGTCTTCATTTTGCACAGGCATAGGTATATGGTAGAATACATTCTCAGGAGTGACAGATTTGTGTTTGGCTTAAAAGATAAGTGCAAATTTTAGTTTCATTTATTATAGGCAAATTGCCAGTCAAAGGATTGTATCACTTTATACTTCAGCCACCACAATATAGAGTATCTCTTTCCTTAGAGTCCCCCAGTACATTACCTGCCCAGCTTGTTTGAGAAAACATATTAAAGTTTAATTAATATTTCTCTTATTTTCCATAATCATCTGAGAAACATTTTTATCTTAGATGTCTTGAATATACTTTGAGGATAATTGTTGAATGAGTAATGCATTTTATCTAATAATAGAAATTGCTGTACGTATTATTACAAGACGTTTGCGGGTGGAAGAGCTTCTGTATCCCAGAGGAACTCAGTTTTAACTAAGAACATATGCAATCTTGTGGGCCTCCGCCTTCATCTTATACTAGAACTTGTTGTGAGCAGGAAGAGAAAACCCTTCACATTTTCTCATTATTTCATTTCTCTCCTTCACTTCCTTGCTAGCTATAAAAGAGTTGTAAGTCACAGACTATACTTTGTACAGCCTGACTACTCCTGTTGCCATACTATCCACTAAGAAATTATCTTTTGAAGATTAACCCTAATGCCTCCATGAGGTGGATGGCACTCTTTTAAAGGTCACATCCCTTTTTGTTTAAGCTCTATGTAGAAGTGTTGCTGCCTTCCCTGCTCTTCCAGAGGTGCTGAGTTCAATTCCCAGCAACCACATGGTGGCTCACAACCATCTGTAATGAGATCTCACGCCCTCTTCTGGTGTGTCTGAAGACAGCTACAGTGTACTCACATTCATAAAAAAAATAAATAAATCTTAAAAAAAAGAAACAAAACCTAATAGCTATAACTAATGTTGATGTTGATGCTAAATGTGAGTACCTTCCATGAAGATAGGTTCAAAATAAAAGTGATATACTATGTGAAAGAATAGCTGGATAGTGTAATTGTAACTTAGGCATTTCAGAAACATGAAATGATAAAGATCATTGAAACTTCTAGTACATCGTCCATGAGAGACCTGCCCCCTTCAGTCCTAAATGAAGAGAGTAAGGTGTAAAGAAAGTTACTTTTAATATCAATTCCTTATCCTAGACAGTTATTTTACTATTTAATCATCCAACTGATAAGCATTCCTTTCTTTTTTTAAAATTAATTAATTTATTTATTACATCTAAGTACACTGTAGCTGTCTCCAGACACCCCAGAAGAGGGCATCAGATCTCATTATGGACGGTTGTGAGCCACCATGTGGTTGCTGGGATCTGAACTCAGGACCTTGAGAAGAGCAGTCAGTGCTCTTAACTGCTGAGCCATCTCTCCAGCCCAAGCATTCCTTTCTTGATACTCTAATGGGTTAAGAGTCAAAAGAAAAAGAAAAAAACTTTGTTCTGTTCTGGTCCTACCTTAAACTGTTGTTCACTATGCCTTACATTTTTCATCAATAAAATAACCCATTGCCTGAAACCTTAGCATATACAAGTAGTGTTAAGGAAAACAAATACATTGAAAGTATTTGAGCTTTAGTGATAAAGAAATGTGTTTAAAAGAAAAAGCTTTTTCATGGAGGTTTTCACAGAGGGCCACATTTCTATTGCAGCCTTTCTCAAATTGGGTTTTAAATGACTTCTTTCCAAACTCTCTAAGGATGAGACATATCTGGTACCTTTTTGAATAGGACTTGGGTTAACTCATGCCATCTCCGCTGCAGCTTTCACGGAAAAGCACTGTATCTAGAGGATATCATTGTAACAGGGGAGCTGTTAGGTATGGATGTGTCTCGATGAAGCTAACAAGTGAGTTCCTGCCCCAAAGTGGGAGGGAAAAAGCAGTTGTGTTGCTTGTCCTTGGGGAGTTACTAAATGGAGGAACTGAGCAGACATTGACAGTCATCTTGTATTTACCTCTGATGTGTTTCAAAGGGTGTTAAGTTTACTCTGCTTGAATTACATTCCCTTAGCTTGATAATTGCTGTTTATATTCTGTAAGGCAATTTTGTATCACATGTGGGGATGGAATGTCTTTATGAGAGAATTGTTTGGCAATTAAAGAGATTAAGGAAACTCTTTAAAATGCGTAAAATTTATCTTGGAACTTATTTGTGTTGGTTAGGAGCAAGTTCTCTCCTTCTACCACATGGTTTCCAGGAATTGAACTCAGGTCAGCAGGCTTGGCAGCAAGTGCCTTTATCCACTGAGGTGTCTCCTGGACTCCAAGGATATGTTTTTAAAGTGGAATTTCTAGGCCAATGGCTATAACTTTTTAAAAATGGAGAGATATTGTCATAATTCTTACCAGAATTGGAGGCTGTTTTGGAAGCCACTGATCAGCATCTGAAAGTCCCAAAGGGATTCTTCTCCTCTACTCTAGAAGCAAATATTAGGAACAGTTTTTGGTTTTGGTTTTGTTTTTGTGGTGTAAGAATCAAAACACAGGACCCTTTTCACGTCTTTTTGTATTCTAGGCAAGAACTTTATCCCTAAAAGCAACGTTTAAGTTTTAGCAACGGGCAAATGGTTAAATAAATTATGCTGCTAATGCTGTTTTCAGTAATTGAATACCTTGGTTTTGTAATTTTGTTACATTGTTCATTGAAGAAGCAGAGTTAGAAACCAGGGGCTAGGTCTATAGCAGAGTTGTTAGGCTGCTTGCTTAGCTTGCATGAAGCTCTGGGTTCCATCCCTAGTTCTGCACTAAAACTTGGCATGGTGGTACACACCTATATTCCCAGCACTTGGCTGGTAGAGGCAGAAAGATCAGTATTTCAAGGTCATCTTTAGCTACACGGTGAGTTCAAAACCAGCCTAGCTTACTTATGGAACCATGACTCAAAGAATTCAAAGCAACATGTATGTACCAAAATGAGATGATAAATACAGAATTTTTTGAAAAGTGTTCATGTAAATATTTATGCCTCAAGATGAAATGTTTCCTAATATGGAAAAAATGAGTTAGATTTCAAGCCAGAGGCCAACATTTGCCTAAAATAGAAGATACAAGCCTATCATCACGTATTCCATGTGTTCTTCATTTTCGTGATTAAAGAATCAAATAATGATTAATGTGAAACTGGAATTTAGACTAATCCAGAGAGACCAACCTCAGAAGGCAAAGCATCCATATTTTGTTTCATTCAATATTTTGTAAATATTATCAAAGAGGATGAAGGTTGCTGTAGAGAAGTATGTCTTACTCCTGGCAGGATATGTTTTAACATTACATAGCACAGTCATATCACACTTATGGTGGGACTTATCATGCTTATTAAAGATCATTTCATGTTTGTCAAAGCAATGCATACTCTTTTAGTTCCAAAGTGATGTGATTACTTTGAGCATTGAAACAAAAAAAAATGTAAAGATCTCAATTCAGATTGTGTTCAGAAATTTCTTAAATGCTGTTACTAGAAATTGATGTTGTGCTTTAATAAAATAGATACTAGATAGGACATCATACTGTGGTCTTAAATTTTTGACAGATTAACATATAACAAGTTGTTTTTATATCTCCTATGTTAATTTAATCTGTGAACTCATTATTTCTTAGGAATGTGTTTTCCTTCCTTTGCTTTAACATGGCTTGTATATGTCATTGAATCTGTACTTGTCACGAAGCTGGTAGATTAAGGAACTATAGGAATATAGGCGTGAGGATTGATTCGGGAACAGTAAGCACTGTCAGCAGAGAGCTGCTAGCAAGATTAGTTTTCTTGGTCATTGCTGCCTCCTTGAAATCACTGCTATAAAAGACGATTTTTGAGACCAGATTTGGACTTTGAGTTCAAGACAGAGAATGTCCCTTTGAATTGTCTGGCTTGGTTTGGTACCGAGTGACTCTTTCTTAAGTGTAGGCTGTAGAGTCCCACCTGGGTATGCTCAAAATATTCCAGAGTGGGTCCTAATTCCTTGGAAGGCCTTTTCAGCCCCATTTGCCTAAAGAAGTCTGTTTTAATGGGTACATACATGTTAGGCATTTAACAATTCTGTCATTTCAAAAGTTGGAAAGATACTTCATTTTCCTCCAAGAGGAACCAAATACAATGTGGTTAAGAATAACCTGTCCTTTTGTAGCTCAATAGTGGCATACCAGCCTGCTGGAGACAACAGCCACACCTTTGACGTTACAGCCATGTTCAAATCTATTGGAATCTTCCTTGGGATCTTCAGTGGATCTTTTGCAATGGGTGCTGCAACAGGCGTCGTGACAGCTTTAATATCCTTTTGTTACATTTATTTCTTCTTCTTAACCTATCGAGGTAGTTTAATGAGGCATGGTTTGTCCTACTCCCGTGACTGGAATCGTTTTTATAGTTATTAACCTTTTAACCAAGAAGTTGTTCTGAAAAGTGAAGCAAAAGTCTTGGTTAATATGTCACCTAATGAATTTCATTGTTTTGTGTGGGCTCGGTGACTTCAAACATGTATTTCAAGCTGGTCTTGGATTTACTATGGAGCTGAGGGTGCCTGGGGAGTTTTGATCCTCCTGTTTCTTCTTCCCAGGTGCTAGAATATAGGCATGCACCACCACACCCAGTTTATGCAGTGGTCAAGCTCAAGGCCAGGGCTTCGTGCATGCCTGGACAGCCTTCTACCAACGGAGCTGCATTTGCAGCCCTTATCCCCTCTTTTTGTTTTTAATTCATTTTATGTTTATGACTGTCTGCTTTGTATATGTCTGTGCACTACGTACAGGTGCCTGCAGAGGCCAAAAGAGGATGTTGGATCTCTTGGAATTGGAGTTAACAAAGGGTTGTGAGCCGCTGAGGGTGGAGGTGCTGGGATCTGAACCCAGGCCCTCTAGTAGGGCAGCCAGTGTTGTTAACCAGTAAGCTGTTTCTCTAGCCCCTTCCCTTGTTTGAGATTGAACCCTTATTTGGTAGCCAAAGCTGCCCTCAAATTCGTGATTTTCCTGCCTTAGCTAGAGTTGCCGTCATATACCACAATGCTAAACTGCCCCCAAATGTTAATACAGGAGTCTTTGACTAGACATACTTCTCTGTGAGGATGAATTTTTAAGCTATAGATTACATTGGTGTGAAGTAAATAGGACCTCCAAAGTCTCTGGGTCTTTTGCGCTATTGGTCATCTCTGTCATCTCTTTCTCCCCATTTAATAGAACAAACAGAAAATGTGTGGGCCTGGCGAGAACATATATGTGTTTATCCTGTCTCTCAATTGCAAATTTTGTCCACCAGAGCCCTGAGCTGGGAGCCCAAGTGACTTGGGTTTTAGCTCTGATGCTGTCATTAGCTAGTCACAAGAAATACACGACAATAGATTCTTACGCTCACTTGGGAAACATTTGCTGATCGCCTACTGTACGCCAGATGCCATGCTCTGGGGTTCAAAGATGAAACAAACATGGCCCCTGCCTTGCAGACACAAATATGACGGTGCTTTTGATATGTGAACTCTGGATCTCAGTGTAGGAGAGTAGGAGGTTGGGAAAGTTGAGTAGGCCTGGATGAGCTCCAGAGTTTCTAGCTGTAAAACATTTTTTTTAAATTCATTTTTTAAAATTTTATTTATATGTATGTATGAGTATCTGGCACATTTGTGCAGGTGTCAACAGAAGCAAGCAGAGGACATTGAATGCCCTAGGGCTAGAGTTCCAGGTGGTTATAAGCCACCCTCATAACCCAGCTGAGGTCCTTTGGAAGAACATCATGTGCCAATAATCACTGAGCCATCTCTCTAGCTTCATCCAGCTAGAAATCTTTTAAGACACTTTCAAGCAAAACACATGTGATTATTTTTGAATCTTCTTGGTTTGCTACCCTCTGGTTTTATGCTGGAAGAGACTACATTTTTAATAGATAAACTTTGTAATAGGTGAGCTGAGGCATAAAGGACATTAAAGGGGTTTGGGTGGGAACCGGTTCAGGCTGTATCTTTTCTCTGGTACAAGAGCCCCAGGGCTAGGAAGTGGGTCTTCTTTATTGTTACTGTGCTAGTTCATGAACTGACTCTAGATCTAGCCCTAGATTTCTTACAACTTGGCACTGTTACCTAGGTATGCTTTTTAGATTAGTATAAGGGAGTGAAGTCCCTCAGTTTCTTCATCATAGAATGGGTGCTTTGTATTGCAGATGAGCTAGAAGATCAAATTAATGTGAAACTCCATGAAAGTTACATGTTTTTATGAAGGCAAATTGTTGTAATCATGGAAAGTGTCTTGCTTTGAGACACAAGTTAATAGAGTTTTGTCACAGTGTATCTCTGTCTGGTGCTCCTGTCATATCCATAAATCAATAGGAACATCTGATTTTTGAGATTTTCTCCTGATAGGAGGGCAGCTCCATAAGATTTTGTTCCAAGAATTTATTATCATTAGTGCCTCTTTATTTTGTGTCTTTTACGTAAGAGAGGCTGAAGAGCCCTTCCATAACTTTCATGACTACCTTGAATTGACTTATTTTTCTCGTCACAGTTGTATATTATTAAGCAATCTTGTTACCAAGCTTAACAGTGTTACGTGACAAAGTTCACAAAGCTGCGGGAGTTCCAGCTGTTGGAGACAGGTCTTTTCTTCTTGATGTCCTGGAGCACCTTCCTTTTGGCTGAAGCATGGGGTTTCACAGGTGGGTGACTTTGCATTTTAAGTCCCTATGAGGAATCAGAGAGCCACGTTTCCAAGTAAACCAAGTTCTTTAGAGTTTGAACATACTTGTTAAGGTTGAGAGTCGGGTTGGAGGTTCAAATGAAAAAACGACTTTTACTGGAAACAACTGGTTCTCCCAACAAAATAAATCAAAGTAAATAAGAATGTCAACACTACAAATGGAGTGTATTCTGTAAAAGAAGATGCTTAGGACAGGGTTTGGGAACCCTCCCTTTCTGTGATTGTACTCTGCTGTCTTTTGCAGGTGTGGTTGCAGTATTGTTTTGTGGCATCACACAAGCACATTACACATACAATAATTTGTCTACAGAATCTCAGCATAGAACGAAGCAGGTAAGAGAAACTTTACAATCAAATTTTCCCCCTTTTAGCAAAACAAAAGGTTTTTTTTTCAACTTAAATCTCAGTGATCATCTCAAAATGATATCTTCTCTTCCTTTGACTCTAGAAATGAATGGGCCTGACGGGGGCAGGTAGCAGCTTCTAGGGTAGCAGTTAGCAAAGAAACCAGATACTGGTACTATTGGACATGTAGTAATTGGCCAGGTGGGTCCCTCTTCTCATAGTGTTTCCTTAACCCAGTAGCCACTACTAGGAGCACCAATTTGAGGGCCCACTCTGACTTGATCAGGGTTTTCGTGTGCAGTATAGAAAAGGTTAATTTCTTATTGGGATCTGCTGAGCTATGCAGATACTAAACTTCCTGAAGTCTTCATTCAGGCCCTGCAATATTGCTGCTTCCAGGAGCCTCAGAACTGTCATTGACTGGGCACTGCATGAGCAGGCTACCTGAAAAGAATTCTGAAGGAATTAGGCACTAGATATATCATTTTCCAGTCTTAAGAGATATAGAAAACAAGTTCACAAACAAAATGTAATGTCTGAAATAGGAACATGTACGTACGTGGGGGCTGTAGTGAGAACTAGGAACTTCCAGTTTTGCAGAAGGCTAAAAGGTAAGTTGAGTCTAGAAAGAATCAATTCTAAAGCAAAATAGCTCTCTTTTTCTCTCTATCCTTCTTCCCCTTTCCTCCCCCTCTTTCTTTTCTACTCCCTCCCTCCCCCCCCCCCCCCACCTCCTACTCTGTCCTGGAGCTACGAAGTTAGTAGACTTTCCCTAACACTTCAAAGGAAGTTAGCTTCCCTCTCTAGAGCATTTACATGGAGGTTACAAATCTCTTTTGCCAAATAATTTAGTACACTGAATGTACAGAAGAAAAATAGCCAGGGGGTTTGTCTTGTTTTAGTTAGCAAGGTAGGGCATAAAAAGAGCAAGCTAAGAGCTTCCAGCCTTGTTGGTGATTTGAAACTAGCATGAAGAATACACAGACATACACACACACACACACACACACACACACACACACACACACACACAGCCTAAGACTGCTCTTATGCTAAACTGGCCATAATAGCTTATAAGATAGACCTTGTGCTCGTAAAGCCTCAACTATTTACTCTCTGGCACCCTCGAGGTTTGGGCAGCCTCTTTGTTCAGAGTTTGAGCTGAGGCTCTAGATCCACAACAGCTTTGAACACTGGTCTACTGTTTTGTGGCTATGTGATCAGGAAGAAGTTAAAGAATTTCTTCCTGTTTCAATTTTGTCCTGATTCATGAGATTAAAATAGTACTTAGTACTGTAATAAGGCCCATAGTAACAGGGAAAGAAAACCATACTTATTGCCATTAAATAAGCAAATAGGAATAAGGATATATTAAGTCATTCATAGAAAATATATACTTATTTTAATGTTCATTCTTATTTTTGGCAGTAAGCCTGCTGTGTCTCAGACAAGTTGGAAGCCAAGGATTAACACTTAAGATTGAATGCTGAGCTTCACATGTGTGCTGTGACACATTTCTATCCACAACACATATATAGCCAAAAACATGGACTTAGCAATTAGGAGCAGGACAGTTTGGAGTTCAAGACCACCCTAAGACTGTTCTAAGACTTTCCTCCAAACAACAACAAAAACTAAAGCATGAACTAATGGCTCAAAGCCATAGAGCCAGCAAGTAGGGAAGGTTTAAGCCTAGGCATTCAACTCCTGAACTCACATTCTTCTATCTCTTTCCTGTTGTGGTGGGGCAAATGACTCCTGGGACAGAGTTTATGGAGGGCCTTTACTTTATTAGAAAGTTCTTGTACAGTTGCTATAGTAACAGTGAAGTGAATAAATGGGCTTTGGCAGGCATCGGGAGGGTGCTGAGTACATACTATCCCAGAAAGCCCTGTGTTAGGAACATTAGTGAGAAAGTAAAGGTGACAACACACGGGTGATATGACAGTGGTCATGCAGCATCCTCTGCCAAGGCAAAAGAAGTTAAACTGTGTTCTCTAGCTTATAGAGGACATAATCTTGAAACTCATTTTAAAAGCGACTCTGGTTTAGGATGAGAAGTGGGCATGAAGGGTTTACCATTTAGGTTTCAAATCACGTATAGAAAGTGATGAAAGCAACACTGGGTTTGGAGGAGCAGGGAAAGATAAAGGGAACTGTGAGAAGGGTACTGTTGGGGGAATGTGAGGCCATTATGTTTCTGGCTCTTTCTGTGGGTTTAGAAATGCCACGTCTACATGCCCTCCCCTCTGAGCCACATGCTTCCAGAAGTATATATGAGCTGTACATCTATGAAATGTCTGTTACTCAGGTTGTCACAGTGTGATGCTTACTTACTGGAGACTTTTCAATTTCGTTTCAGTTGTTTGAGCTTCTCAACTTTTTAGCGGAGAATTTCATCTTTTCCTACATGGGGCTGACGCTGTTCACCTTCCAGAATCATGTCTTTAACCCAACATTTGTTGTAGGCGCATTTGTATCCTTTATCATGTGTCTGTTTGGAGATCTTCATGTGATTTTAGGCATGTGGTTGATAAAATATTGAAACACGTGAAGTTTTTTGCGAAATAACTAAGGATGTCAACTGTTCTTCCCAATCCCATTCTCGTCCTCTTTTCTGCTCTATTTCCATTTGAAATTTATTGCACAAAAATGTCGGCAGATTGGAATGACTCCTACTACTTTGCCAACCTCAAAGGTAAAAATATTGTCCTTGGCCAGTCATGTGCCATGTAACTGTAATCCCTGTGAAGGAGGGAGGCTGTCATCACTGGCCCTGTCACAAAATCAAATTTGAAAATGGAGCAGTGGAGCAACTTAGGGCAAGCTGCTCCCCTCAGGGAAAGCTCTGACTTCCATCTCTAGCACAGCACAACAGAAGGAACAAACACTTTCCCGTTACTAAAGGAGATGGAGCTTGAGTATGGGAAGAGTTAGAGTCTGTGCCACAGGGCGGACAAAGATTGGGGGGGGTTGAATAAGGCCTGTTCTTCCCATGTTTTTCTCTGTGTCATGTGAATGAGCATTTTTACCTTTAAAGCTAACTTGAGGGGCCAGCAAAGTAGCTCTGAGAGTAGAGATGATTGTTAGCATGGCTGATAATCTTAGTTTATTCCTTGGGACCTG
>JADRCC010171491.1:0-18774 GCA_019843855.1 Hylomyscus alleni | reverse complement strand
ATCTATATCATATATATATATATATATATATATATATATAATGTTTATCTGAAAGTTCACCTACATCATATGTGCCTGTGATATTTATGAATCATGTAGATTCCTGATCCCCCTATATACAACATACAGAATTGATATTTTAACAGGCATCACAGATCACTCAGACATGGACTAAATAGTGACTTCACTAAAGGGTCATATAGAATACTCCATTCAGTCTCCTCTGTATTTGGTATATTCTAGAATACATTTAGAGGTACATATTGTAAAAATTATTTTGGTACTGAATATTTAAGCTGAAGAATCTCTTCAATTTTCTACTTTCAACTTGCTAGGTTTATAGTCATAACAAGGCACTGTCCTAACATGCATGAGGGCCTGGGTTCAGTCCCTAATACTGAAACTTAAGTAACAGAACAACAAACAAAATCTAAACAACCACATTTTGAGTACACAAGCAAAATTTTCTATATTTCCTTTGGGCTTTAGTAATGCTCTAGCTGTTGACTAGAATCAGGAATAATCCTTTCCACATAGTTATCATCTCTACTATTTAGGAACTTTTAAAGGAGTCAAGAAATGGGCTCAAATGTAGGCTGGATAACTGTCCAATCGGCACGACTAGAACAGACACTGTTAAAGCATTTCGAATGTGAATGTTCTTATTAAGAATGAAGCTAGGAAGTGAAGGCAGACTCCCACACAACTAAATATGTTCTGACAACAAAATAAAGCCCAGGTAGTTGTCAAAATCTCAGTGAGAGATAATGGAAAGATTGATAAGTTGTTAATATAACATTTCATATACAGTTTCTAGTTAGAAAGTACAAACAACTATTTCTGATCAAAATGAACTGTTCTCTCTTGACAGCTATTCACTCAAAAGCAGTGTTAAGTTGTATATAAAAGCCTGGAGAAAATACCTCAGAAGACAAAAATAAAGGGAAAAAATCTCTTAGGAGAAAAAAACGACACAGACCCTTGATTAAAGAAAAATCTTCAGTGTTGAATGTATGCATAACCAAGATACTAACTCAGTGTTGTTGTTTTCCTGTTTAAAAATTGATTCTTAAAACAGTAACTTTTCTGTATTCACTTCCCTCCATTTTCATGTAGCACACCATTTCCCATCAGTCCTGTCACTTGCATCTTGTATTTTCCTTGACCCCCTTTCAATGTCTTCAGTATGAGCCTCACCCCTTCTACCCAAGGTGCCTAGACCTTTTCATTTCAATGACCATATCACTTGTACCTTGTTAACCCATTACATATTGTTCCTCAGGCTCCTCTTCTGACAATGGTACCATTTTACTTTCCTGATTTTTGTACTTACTACAAGCTACATACTCACATCTGAAGATTTGGAGCTAGAAGCCATGCAAGTCTCAAAAACAGGAAGGCAATGAACACTATTACATAGCTGTGATGTCTAGGATCCATATCAATTGGCATGAAATGGTAACTCTAAGTAGACAACAATGTCACGGTGCATAGCAGTAAAGAATAGCTCTCTAATTGGATTTAAGATTTGTGTAAGAAAAGGGAGATACTATTTGATAATGGGAATAAAGCTAATTACTCAGTGCTAGTGAAGTCATGGTTATTGGAGGAGAATCAACAAACATCAATTTACTAAGTCAGCATAGCTCCTAATAACAATCTGTAAATATAAGCACTTGTCTTTATACACATAGATAATTGTCATCTTTACCTACCTATCGTCAAAGAAGCTTCTTTTTTATGACAGACAGAAACAACTGTAGAAATACACAACTAGTCAAAATGAATAGTTGTTGATTTCAGTCTCACAGGATAACTCTATAAAACAGACCTCCATGTAAGGCTCAGGGAACGCTGCAAAAGAGGGAACAGAAAGATTGTAAGAGTCAGAAGAGTAGGAAATTTTCTATGCGACTGTTATTAGTCGTATCAGAAGCTGCATCCATAAAGTCTCATCAACATGACTATGTAAACTGGGTAAGGATGAGACCAATGAGCCAAACTGAACAATAAGCCATAAAGTTTTCGCACTGCCCAAATAACTACAAGCAACTATGGAAAGATGTGCCAAGTGGTCAGCCCTGGAAACATACATACTACCAGTGTTATATGTACTGAATAGGTTGTATCTAGGAATATGTTTATATATGCATGAACATGACTTCAATAACCATGAGAGAGAGAGAGAGAGGAGAGTGGGGGAAGGTGCATGAAAGGATTTGGGGGAAGAAACAGAAGGGACAAATGTAATTAAATTATAATCTAAATAAATAAATAACATGAAAAGTGATTCTTACAGATTTTCAATTAAAAATTAAAATATTTTGAGTAAAATCATATATAAGAAATGTATTTACATCATTTTACCCTTCTTTCTCAACTATCTAAGAATTTCTGTGTTCTTCCTTTACTCCTCAAATTCCAGAGCATTATTTTAATCCTTTTTGTTACATAAATTGATTGCCTATAGCTCTTCATATGAAGGTGGACTTTTGTAAAATTTCTATTATCCCATTGGCATGTTAACTGATATTTTTATTATGAGTGCTGCTGTTCTTTATGAGACCATATCCATCAATATGTAGAAGAATAAAATTAGATTTATGACTATGGCTTGAACAATAGTCAATTCCAAATGGATCAAAAAACTCAATGTGAAGCCCAAAACACTGAAACTGCTAGAAGAAGCCAGGCGGTGGTGGCGCACACCTTTAATTCCAGCACTTGGGAGGTAGAGGCAGGCAGTATTTCTGAGTTCAAGGCCAGCCTGGTCTACAGAGTGAGCTCCAGGACAGCCAAGGCTACACAGAGAAATCCTGTCTCAAAAAAAAAAAAAGTCTGAAACTGCTAGAAGAAAGCATAGGCAGTGCCCTAGAATACAGAGGTGTAGGATATGACTTTCTGAATATGACTCTATTTGCTTAGGAATTATGGCTAACATTTAAAAAGTGGCACCTTAGAAAACAAAGGTTCCTTCAGTCATTCCTCTAACTCTTCCGTAGAAGTCCCTAACATCACGTTGTTTATGAGTATATGCATCTGTCTTAGTCAGCTACTGGTAAACCCTTTCAGAGGACAAACATGCAAGCACAGCATAGCATGAGTAGTAGTGTAAGGGTTTGGTGCCTGCCAATGGGAATGATCCCAAGTTGGGCCAGTCCTTTGCCTGCCTTTATATGGTTCTATTTTTTTTTTTTTTCCTTTTATGTTCTTTCTATTGGCACAATTCTGGGTCAGAAAATTTGAAGGTAGGTTAGTGACTCTATCCTTCCACTGGGGACCCTATCTACACTGAAGGTTTCTTCAGATTTCTCTGCCCACTGTTGGGCATTTCAGCTGAGATCATCTCCATTGAGTCCTGGGAGCCTCTCACAACCCCAGTCTCTGGGACTTTCTAGACTTTTTTTTTCTGTTTCCCAACCCCTAAGGCTGCATATTTCCATTCATTCTTTTGGCCATCTGGGCTTCTCTCCTGTCTTCCTACATACCTGTTCCTGCCCCCCACCCAAGTCCCTCCCTCCCTTTTTCTCCTATGATTGGTTGTTTTCTTGCCCCTTCTAAATGGAATTAAAGCATCCTCACTTGGGCCTTCCTTCTTGTAATATTTCATGTAGTCTGGGGGTTGCATCATGGGCTTCTTGTACTTTTGGCTAATATCTACTTATCAGTAAGTACATACTATGCAAGTTCTTTTGGGTCTGGGTTACCTCATTCAGGATGTTATTTTCTACTTCCACCCATTTGGTAGCAATATTCATGATGTCCTCACTTTTAATAGCTGAATAGTATTCCACTGTGTAAATCAATCACATTTTCTGTATCCATTCCTCTGTTGAGGGGCATCTGGGTTGTTTATAGCTTCTGGCTATTACAAATAAGGCTGCTATGAACATAGTGGAGCATGTGTCCTTATTATATGTTGGAGCATCTTCTGGGTATATGCCCATGAGCGATATAGCTAGGTCTTAGAGGAAGGATAGAAGAAGCTGAAGAGGAAACTGAAAGGAAGAGCAACAGTGTCAACTAGCTCAGACTCTGGGAGCTCCCAGAGACTAAGTCACCAACCAAAGAGCTTATGTGGGCTGGTCCATGGCCCCAGGCACATGTGTACCAGAAGACTGCCTTGTCTGGCCTAAGTGGAAGAGGATAAGACTAATCCTGTAGAGACTGGATGCCCTACAGAATAGGGATGTAGGAGGTGAGGGGGCATTAAGCAGGGGTAGATGGGTGATGGGGGTGGGTTGTGGGTGATGGGGTGAACACCCTGTCAGAGGCAAGATGGTGGGGTATGAAGAACTGTTTGAGGGGGACTAGGAAGGAGTTCACATTTGGAATATAAATAAATAAAATTATTTTTAAAGAGATAAGGCTACAGCTAAGGAAATAATCAAAGAGTGAAGAGATAACCCACAGAGTGGGGAAGAATCTTTTCCAACTATACAATTTAGAGAAGATTAGCATCTAGAATTTATAAAAGCCTCACAAAAAGAGTCAAACATCATTTAGAAAATGGAGTATGATCTTGTTAATTAGGATAATGTCTCTGTGCCCTCTAGTTAGTCGGGCTAAGTGTTTACAGGAGCCTGACATAGCTGTCTCCTGAGAGGCCCTGACAGTATCTGACTAATACAGAAGTAGAGACTCACAACCAACCATTGGACTGAGTACAGGATCCCCAATGAAGGAGCTAGAGAAAGGACCCAAGGAGCTGTAGGGTTTGCAGCCCCTTAGGACGAACAACAATGTGAACTAACCAGTACCCTCAGAACTCCCAGGGACTAAAACTCCAACCAAAGAGTACACATGGAAAATAATATCTGTGTACCACATGTGATTGACTAAGAATGATTATTCTGAGCAAAAGGCCACAAGCTAAGAGGCTCTAGCTGCCTGTAGACTGTGAGAAATGTTATCAAGTCTCCACAGTTACTCTTTCCACGCGGATTTGTGTGTTCTGGAGATACTAGTTTAGAAGATCTGTAACTTGCCTCCTACCAGAGGACTAGAGCTAATAAATGATGGGATGCTGAAAAGCACACTTACATAACAGTAGATCTTTTTGCTATGCTATGCTGAGTTCCATTTCCAGTCCTTTTGTTACACATTCATTTTAGCACCTGTTTTAAATGCCATGAAGCAATGAAATAAAGTGAAAATATTCTGTTATCTACCAGTTCCTTATTGTACTTGAAAATGTAATAGTATGTGTAATAGCAGATATTTTTCTGTGCCACTAAGCATTACTATATAGATTTTGTTACATATCTAGCTACCTTCCATCAGGAAAAAAATAATAAAATGAAGTTTGTATAAGCATATTCTAACAGCTTCATGTAATCTTTTCCTCCTTGTCTTCCTTCCTCCCTCCCCCTGACCGCCTTCTCTTTCTGAGATACATTTTCGATCTTATTTGTGTACTGTTTTTATTTAGATAGAAAAATTCTTGTTTTGAGATTTTAAAATGGTCAGAAATGGGCCTGGAAAGATGGCAGTTTAGGGAAAGGGCTTGTAGAACAAATGTGAAGATCGTATCTGAGTCTAAGAATACATGCAAAGCATGGTAGATATACAAGGAAAATTTCTAAAAGATTGTGAGCTATATACCCTAACATATTCAGTCGTATAAAAGTTATTCTGTCTCAAACAAGATAGCAAACAGCTTGGACTCCTGAAATAGTCCTCTGACCTTCATACATGCTTTATGTTACATGTGTGTCTCCAGTCAATTTCTTATTTCTTTTTTTGTACTTGTTGACTCTCAGCTAGGTTTATCCATTCTTTTTTTTTTTACTAGATATTGTCTTTTATTTACATGTCATATGATTTCTCCTTTCCCTATTTACATGTCATATGATTTCTCCTCCCCCTGCTTGCTACCCCACCCTCTCTCACTTATTGGCCCTGGCATTAAGGGCCATTGGTTATTTTATTTACTTTCATTTCAAATGTTATCCCTCTTCCCAGTTCCCCTTCTGCAAACCCCATATCCCACACTCCTGCTTCTATGAGGATGCTCCCCCACTTACCCACCCACTCCCACCTCACTACCCTGGCATTTCCCTATGCTGGGTCATTGAGCCTTTACAGGACCAAGACTCTCCCCTTCCCATTGATGCCAGTTAAGGCCATTCTCTGCTACATGTGTGGCTAGAGCTATGAGTCCCTCCATGTGTACTCTTTGGCTGATGGTTTAGTCTCTGGGAGCTCTGGGGGTGGGGGTTCTGGTTGGTTGATATCATTGTTCTTCCTATAGTGTTGCAAACCTATTCAGCTCTTCCAATCCTTCCCCTAACTCCTCCACTGGGTCTCTGTGCTCAGTCTGATGATTGACTACAAGCATCTGTATCTGTATTGGTCAGGCTCTGGGAGAGCTTCTCAGGAGGCAGCTATATGAGGCTTGTGTCAGTAAGCACATCCCCGGACATTTTTATCTACACACAGACATTTTATTGGGTTAGACAGATAATATAGAAAAAGGTCTTTTTTCAATATACTTTTTACATGTGTATGATTACAAGTTATTCAATAATTTGATTTCTTACATTTAAATTCATGAACTGAGTATTTACCGATTGAAAATGTTTTTGGTTTTTGCCTTTAAATTAACAAATAAAAACCCTATTTTGAGTCTTGAAGTAAATAAATGTGAAGTAACTGTTCTATTTTATGTCTTTTGTATCAAGAAAGCAGAAATAAAATATAATCCATGTATTTCATAGCTAATATTTATAGAATCCAATTATTTTAAAGATGTCATTTGAAATATAGATACTGGTAAGTTACTTCTTAATATGAGTAAATTATAAGAACATATACTACTGTTTTTTATTTTCCAATATTGTTTCCACTGTATAGTCCCTGTTTAGAATTAGTGAACAATTAAACATATTTGTGGTTTAAATAACTGGATGGACCACATGGGCCATCTTCTAACTAGATGAATAGTAATAAAAACAGAGATTACAATGTATTAATTTTAAGGTAGCTGTAAAAACTATAATGAATATACTTTTAAAATCGCAATGTCTGTCTAGTTTTTAATTAATAACCTATATAAAATATAGTTTTAAAATTCCAAAATGTCTTTAGGTTTTAACTAATAATCTACATAAAATATTTTCAGTGTAAATAAACTTCCCAATTTGCAAAATAATTTTAGTGTAATACAATATAATATCAGTAATGTGACAATGGTGTTTAATAACAAGTCAACATATTATGTTTATTATAGTGTTTCATAATTTTATTCTTCTCAGGTACATATTTGTATTAAAATATCTTTCTGGATATAATATTTGAACATACAAGAGAGCAATGACTTACTCAAAACTGTGCATTCATATCATGATTCCTCATAATGGACACTAGATGTTTGAAGCCACAATTGTTAGTTTCTCCCAAACAGCTAGTCAATACAATCTCATTTTGACAACTAAAACTATATCAAGAATTTGATACAGGTTTCCATGGCAAAATGATTTTTTGGTTATGAACTAGTATTAATGATTGACAATGGTGTTAGTCTATATTCCAAACTAGTGGAAAAAAAAAAAAACTTAGATAAGCTATTCTTAGCTGACTAAAGATTAGAGTGGATACTGAGAAATAATGGAAATAAGCTTTTTAAATTCTTATGAGAAACCCAATAACTCTCCTTGTGTATTAAAAAGGCCCAGAGTACATTTATTTATTTATTTATTTATTTATTTATTTATTTATTTTTGGTTTTTTGAGACAGGGTTTCTCTGTGTAGCCCTGGCTGTCCTGCTACTCACTCTGTAGACCAGGCTGGCCTCGAACTCAGAAATCCGCCTGCCTCTGCCTCCCAAGTGCTGGGATTAAAGGCGTGCACCACCACCACCTGGCCTCCCAGAGTACATTTAAACACAGTATTGTAAGTCACATATTTTCCCTTATTGTATATATCCTGCTTCTTGGTTTTCATCATACTTAGTACCACCTAAAATGCCTTTTATTCCTAGTTATTGTCTTACATTGGTATGAGAGTTTAATGATTGATGAGCCTTTATTTTCTTACTTGCTTAATTGTTGTATATCAGTACAATGACTGATAGACATAGACATTTGGTAAGTGTCGAATGAACAAATTTAAGAAATAACTGATAATTAAAAAAAAAAATAAGACAGGTTCCTATCCAAGCAGCAAATTCATTAGAATAATATAGTCTCAAAACAGTGTGAATGGAGAAACAGCACACTGTCTACATAGGATATGAGTCAGCAACCCTTTTCATTTTGGCAGTATTCATGATAGTATCAGCAGAAGTTCACTGGATTTCTGAGCAAAACAAAGAAATTTCTATTATATTCTCTATTTGACACCAGCCACTAAAGTCTAACCATTAAAAGTTTGAAATAGCTTTGGTGTCATTGAGGTAAAAGATGAACCTTAGAGCAATGCAAGTAATTGGAGCTATGTATTCACCTGCCCTCCATACAATTGAATCTTGACCTACAGTTATACCTAAATGAGAAATACAAACCGCTGAATTTAGTTACTGCCGTGAAATTCAACTATTCCTGGGTAGAATGCATGATAGTAATACCTCTTACAGAATAAATCACTGCACTAATTAGATCCCAGGAGCCATTATCAGCAATAATGAAAAGAGAATTGTAGGAGTTGCACCATATGTGAGCCTAACACTTCACTATTCATGCCCAGACCAGCATCTGTATAATAAATGTCTAGATCTGAGAATATGTAGTATGCCAGTCAGTTACAGCCTGGTAAAAGCAAAGTGAATAGGTGGTATAAGTGAAAAATTGCTTCATAAACGTTGGTATTTTGAAGGAGGAATTCACAGCTGGACTAGGCAAGCTGTGAAAATTGTGCTTCCTGCAAGAAAAAGAAGGGCTGGCACAGACTTTGAAATGGCTCTTCAAGACTAAGACGCTCACAGGATGCAAAAGATTTAACAGTGCTCTTTGAAAATTATGCTATTTGAGGAACCCACAACTTGATTTACTTTTAGGCACAGGATTTACTTATAATGAATCAGCATGGTAGCTATTTTATTTAATACAGAAGCATTTTTGGGAATTTCTTTGAATTGCTAGAATAAAGATAATTTCTTTTTACAGATAACCTTGATGTACTTTTAAAAATAAAGGATCTACAAATTCAATATCATGCTAGTGTCTAGAGAGGAAGATAATTGCAAGTGCACAATATTCATTAAATAGTACCATTACATATGGCATTTACAGGTTAATTCTTTTTAAAGATGCATGTGTCTATAAAGTGGTAGCCATAACTGGCTTTGAAATTGTGATGCTCTCAGAATTCACTCTCAAGAATTCTGAAACTGCACGTATGCATTACGAAGCACGACTGTGCCTTGCTCCTTAGTACACACAACTGAAATTGGTCATATCAAGTAGGCTTTGAAGCTTACTTTGCTATTATCTTCCATACAAGCTCCAGTATTTGGAGACCTCAACATGTATTCTTCATTAGTATCTTTGCAGTGTGGATCTTATATCTGTGCAGCATCACTTTATTAAAGTCCTCCCCCAAAGAAGTGTAATGGGCTAATTATAGACAGTGAAGTAAAAGGATTTCTGCAGAGGAAACAACATGTGTAATCCAAATCTGTGTTCTAGTATTTATCATATCTTTAAAGTATTGCACATTTTAAAGTATTCAAGTCTTATTTATATATTATATGAATAAATAGTGACAAAGTGAGAACAGATTGGATTATAAAGCTATAACTCAAAAAAGGAATGTACAAAATACAGACTCACCATTCTCCTCTCCATTTCTCTTTTACTAATGTTTAAATGTATTGAAATCATCAGAAAACCCATGGGCACAAAATTGGGAGGTTATTACAACAAATGTCAATAAATCATGAATGTGGAACTTATAATTTACTGTCAGAGTAAATTTTGCTTTTTCATGTCATAGATAAGTATATAAAATCAACTTAGATAAAATAATTTGGGATTCATCAGATGGCTTGGGATGAACAGTTGATTGGAATACTGCTGTCATCTTTTACATAGACATTTTCTTCCCTTTTAATATTTTCTGGCCTTTCTAAGTACCTTCAAAAGTAACATAAAAATGATTCTTTTCTAACACAACATCTATTTCATCCTTAATAATCATCCTTAATAATGCTACTTAACTATTTCTTTGGTGTGCCAGTGTTCTTCATTTAAAGAAATTTTCTTTGAATTTGCAGGAAGCACTTCTGAGAAAACTAAATTTGAGCCAATTGAATACAAAGAAAGCTGATATGTGAAACATTTACTTCTTAGAGGTAAGTGTCTCAGTTAAGAAGTAAATGTCTCAGTTTCTGCATTCCCATCTTTCTTCTAAAGCATAGAACACATATGAAAAGCTTTTACAACCACCTATGACATTAGGAAAGTAAGACAGAAAAACAATGACTTTTCAGTCTTAATTATTCTCAAATTAAAATAATAGCTTTAGGATATATGTAACTTTTATTGTTCGAGTTAGTGAACAAAACTTAAGTTTTGTGAATTGATAACAAAATATCAACAGGAATTCTCAAGGAAAACCTGATGTTGATATGGTAAAACAGACATAAATAATTGAAAGGCCAGTAAAATATATATACCCCATCCTATGTTTCAGGGAGCTATCAAATGTCTATAATGAAAAATTCTCCTGGTTAAAGGACTAAAGTACCAATATTAACGAATACCTGTGTTTTCATACAGATTTCAATAAGTTTAACAATAAATATACCATCCTTGATTCTTACTACTAATGTATGAAACATACTTTTTATAATATTCTCTCATGACAGTATGTATTTTATTTATAGTAGTATTGCATTTTTCTCTATCAGAAAATAAAAGATTAAGAAGAGAACTAAATTTAACTTATGTTTACAATGCTTTATTATGTTTGGTTCAGTGGCACCTTCCAAAAGTCCTGTTTGACCAGAATCTCATAATAAGATTTTTTTTGGTCAGTAGGGCACTCCAGGTGTAATTATTTGAAGAGCTCAAGATGAAATTATAATGGCAATTATGGTTGGCTTTAAATCTAATGACATGCCTTTATAAGATAATGGAATTTTAGCACAGAAGGACAGGGATATGGTGAAGAGGCAAATACTGAGGCAGATATTGGAGGTGTGCTGCCATTTATCAAGGAGTGCAAGAGGAAGTGGGAAGAGAGGTGCTGGTAGGTTCTACCGTATAGCCTCCATAAGTTCCAAATACCTTTCCTTCAAGAGATTTTGTCTTGTAAAATATAAAAGAATATATAGCAATTATTTAAAGAAACTATTTTCAGACAATTTTTATGAAGCCTGTTGCAATATTGTGTCTCTAGATATGACAAGGAATGAACACCCATGAAATCTCAACAGCATGATTGCCTAAATAAGATTTAAAAAATAACAATACCAGTTGATATACCAGTGTGAGTGGGGAAAATTTCACAGAGCCTCATGCATACATGAAGAGCTATAGGCAATTAACTTTTAAGAGAGCAATAATTGGACTTATTCAGGGATGAGACCCCCCGACTGCTAATCTAATACTGAATGTTCAGTCCTAAGTATATACAAATAACACCAAAACACTTAATGGGCAGTATTTATATATTTATTCACATATGTAACAATAATAATTAAAGAAATGATTCCATGAATTTGAGAGGACATGAGTTCAAGAATACATGATAAGGGAAATGATGGACAGAGGAAAGAAGGGGATAATGATATAATGATGTTTTAATTAAAAATAGATATATTGATCCCAGGAGGCCCTCCATTCTTTTGCCACCTATCTGCCTACCTTCATCAGACCTGCAGATACTGAACCATATAGGTAAGCTTCCATTTTCCTACCCATTTTCCCTGCTCCTTAAGCCATCTGGGGCATACCAAACTGCCATTAACAGACTGGTATCCACTCTAGACTTTCATTCTCTAGCCAAGTCCCTACCCACCTTCATCAGACCTGCAACTTTTGAACCATACACACCTGTAGATCTGGAAACATATACACCAAGCATACTTACTCATCAGAGACCTGCCACACCATAACCAGGATGGATTCACTTCCACCCAAATAACTACTATGATAGGAACATTCAAGAACCAAATCCATCCAGAGAATTAATGGTCATCAAAAGAAGATAATCAACAAAATCCAGGGCAACATCATAACTTCAGATGAGAGTTCCTCTACTTCAGCAAGCCCTGGATATCCTAACACAACTGAAGCTCATAAAAATGTCCTGCAATCCAATCTTATAGATGTGGTAGAGATCTTTAAAGAGGAAAATAATAAATCTCATGAAGTATAGGAAAATTTAGTCAAACATGTAGAGGTTTTTAAGGAGGAAGGAAATAAGTCCCTTAGATATATAAGGAAAATACAACTAAATAAGTGAAGTAAACAAATAAAACTGTGTAAGACCTGAATGTGGAAATAGAATGTATAAAGAAAACATAAACTGAGGGAATGCTAGAGATGGATGTGCTAGGAAAGATAACAGGAGCAAAAGATGAAATCATCGCCAACAGAATACAGGAAATGGAGGAAAGAATCTCAGGCATAGAAGATACAATAGAATAAACTGATACAACAGTCAAAGAAAATGTTAAATCTAAAAAAATCCTGATACAAAACATCCAGGAAATTTAGGGTACCATGAAAAGACTTAACCTAAGAATAATAGGAATAGAAGAATGTGAATAGTCCATCTCTAAGGTCCAGAAAATACTTTCAACAAAAACATTGAAGGAAACTTCTTCAACCTAAAAAAGATGCCTGTAAGCATATAAGAAGCTTATAGAACACCAAGTACATTGGGTACAAAAGAAAATCCTCCCTGTACATAATACTCAAAACACAAAGTGTACAGAACAGAGAATATTAAAAGCTGCAAAGAAAAAGTCAGGTAGCATAGAAAGGCAGAACTATCACAATTATATACAAATTCTCAACAGAGACACTAAAAGCTAGAAGAGTGTTAGCAGATATCTTGCAAACTCTACAAAACCACAGATACCAAGCTACACTACTATAACCAGTAAAATCCTCAATCACCATAGATGGAAAGACCAAGATATTTCAAGACAAATCCAAAGTCAAACAAAATCTATTCACAAATATAGATTGACAAAAATATATTAAAAGGAAAACGCCAACCCAAGGAGGATTATTACATCCGAGGAACACAGTAAACACATAATAACATATCAGAAAATAAAAGGAATCACACACACACACACACACACACACAACACCAACATCAAAATAACAGGAAATGGCAATCACTAGTCATTAATATCTCTCAACATTAATGGAATCAATTCCTCAATGAAAAGACATAGGTACAAAGAATGTTAAAACAGAATCAATCATTCTGCTGCATATAAGAACCACCCCTCAGCCATAAAGATAGACATTACCTTCAATTATAGGACCGGGAACAAGTTTTTCAAGCAAACAGACCCCCAAAGCATGCTAAAGTGGCCATTCTAATATCTAATAAAATAGTCTTTTAACCAAATTTAGTCAAAAGAGACAAGGAAGGCCACTTCTACCCATCAAAAGTAAAACCTACCAAGACATTATCTCAATTCTGAACACCTATGTCCCAACTCAAGGGCACCCTCATTTTTAAAAGAAACATTGCTAATGCTTAAATTGTATACAGAACCACACATATTAATAATGTGATACTTCAACACCTTATTTTTCCCAATTGACAGGTCATCCAGATAAAAACAATACAGAGAAATAATGACAGTAACAAGCATTATGAATTACAAGGACCCTAGGGACATCAATAGAATATTTTACCCAAACACAACAGTGTATACCTTCTTCTCAGCACCTCATGGATGGTTTTCCAAAATTGACCATTTAGTCTATCACATAGCAAGCCTCAGCAGATACAAGAAAATTTAAACAATGCCCGGTATTTTATTGGACCACTATGGACTGAAGCTGAACTTCAACAACAACAAATATCAGAAAGCCTATACACTCGTGGAAATGGAACAACTCTCTACTCAATGATCTCTGGATGAGAGAAGAAAATAAATAGATGACTTTCTAGAATTCAATGAAAATGAAGCCACAACACATAAAAATTCATGGCACACAATGAAAGTGGTGCTGAAAGGAAATTACATAGAACTAAGTGCCTCCATGAGGTTCTCATACCATAAATTGGAAAGTATATCTGAAACTAGGGAAAGAAGGAGGAGGAGGAAAAGAAGGAGAAGGAAGAGGAGGAGCAGGAACAGCAGCAGCAACAGCAACAATCACACCTAAGAGGAGTAGAAGGCAGGAAATAATCAAAATCATGGTTGAAATTAATCAATTAGTAAAAAAGAAAAAATTACAAAGAATTAATGAAACCAAGAACTGGTTCTTTGAGAATATCAAAAGGATAGACTAACCCTTAGCCCAACCCACAAAAGGACAGAGAGACAGTATCCACATAAATAAAATCAGAAATGAAAAGGGAAACAAAACAACAGACAATGGGGAAATCTAAATACAGGTCTTATTTCAAAAGTCATTACTTCACAAAATTGGAAAATATCAATAAAATGGAAATATTTCTAGACAGATACCACTTACCAAAGATGAATTAAGATCAAGCAAACCATTTAAACACCCATATAACACCTGAAGAAATAGTAGCCGTCATTAAAAGTCTCCTAACCCATAATGCCCAGGGCCAAATGGATTTCGCACAGAATTCTATTAGATATTCAAAGAAGAGCTAATAGTAATACTCCTTAAATAGTTCCACAGAATAGAAACAGAAGGAACACTGGAAACTAATTCTATGAGTTCAGAGTTACACTTATATCTAAACTATACAAAGACTCAGCCAAACAAGAGAACTTTGGACAGATTTCTCTTATGAATATTGATGCAAAAATACTCAGTAAAATACTTGCAAACAGAAGCCAGGAACACATCATGAACATTATCATGATCAAGTAGGCCTCATCCCTGGGATGCAGCAATTATTCAATATACATAATTCCATCAACATAATCCACAATATAAACAAACTGAAAGAAAAAAATATCACATGATTATCCCATTAGATGCTGAAAAAGCAAATGAGAAAATAAAACACCCCTTCATGTTAAAAGTATTGGAGAGATCTGTGATACAAGGCTCATACCTAAACATAATCAAAGCAATATATAACAATCCAATAGCCAACATCAAACTAAATAGAGAGAAACTTAAATCAATTCCACTGAAATTAGGGACAAGTCAAGGCTTCCTATACTCTCACTATCTATTCAATGTAGCACTTAAAGTTCTAGCCAGAGCAGTAAGAAAACTAAAGGCAATCAAGGGGAAACAAATTAGAAAGGAAGAAGTTAAAATATCACTACTTGAGGATGATAAGATAGTATAATCAAGTGACTCCAAAAATTCAACCAGAGAACATCTATAGCCGATAAACAGCTTTAGTAAAGTTACTGGATATGAAATTAACTCAAAGAAATCAGTAGCTCTCCATTATACAACTGATAAACTGGCTGAAAAAGAAATTAGGAAACCAAGCCCTTTATAATAGCCATGAATAATGTAATATATTTTTGTGTAATACTAAACAAGTGACACATCTGTATGACAAGAACTTTAAGTCACTGAAGAAGGAAATTAATGAAGAAATCAGAAGATGGAAAGATCTTCCATTTTTATGGATCAGTAGGACTAACATAGTCAAAATGGATCTAGTTTCAAAAGCAATCTACAAATTCAATGCAGTCTCCATCAAAACTCCAATACAATTTTTATAGACCTTGAAAGAGCAATTCTCAACATCATTTGACAAAACAAAAAAATTCAGGATAGCTAAAATAATATTGAACAATAAAAGTACTATGGGAGGAATTGCCATCCCTGACTTCAAGTTCTACTACCTCGCAATAGTGATAAAAAACTGTATGATATTGATACAGATATTGATACAGACACAGACATGTTAATCAATGCAATGGAATCGAAGACACAAAAATAAACCCATACAATTATTGACACCTTTTTTTTAAAAAAAAAAATTCAAAACCATACAATGGGAAAAAGAAAGCATCTTCAACAAATAGTGCTGGTATTATTTTTTGTCTGCATGAAGAAGAATACAAAAGAGTTCCATAATTATCACCCTACTCATGGCCACATGGACCAAAGACCTCAATATAAAACCAGATACACTAAATAAAAAAGAAAAAAAAGTAGTAAAGAGCATTCAACTCATTAGAACAGGGGGAAATTTTGTGAACATCAATGCCTCAGGCTCTAAGATTAACAGTTGATAAATGGAACATCCTGAAACTGAATAGCTTTTTTTAAGGCAAAGGACAATGTTAGTAGTACAAAACAGTAGTCTATAGACTGGGAAAGCTTCTTCACTAAGTCTATATCTCACAGAGGGCTAATGCCCAAAATTTATAAAAAACACATGAAGTTATACAGCAATAAAACAAATAACTCAATTTAACAATGTGGTATAGAACTAAATAGAGAATTTTAAACAGATATATCTTGAGTGACCTAGGAGCACTTAAATGTTCAAAGTCCTTAGTGATTGGGAAAATGTAAATCAAAACAACTCCAAGGTTCCATCTTATACCCATCAGAATGTCTAAATAAAATAAATAAAAAAAATCTTTAAGACATGTTGAAGAGGATGTGGAGCAAGGGGATCACTCTACCATTGCTGGTAGGAGTACAAACTTGTAAAACATTTTGGAAATCAATATGGCAGTTTCTCATAAAACTGGGTATAGTTCTACCTCAAGACCCAACTATACCACTCCTGGGCATATACCCAACAGATTCTCCAGCATCCCAGAAAGATACTTGCTCCACTATTTTCATAGCAGTTTTATTCAAAATAGCCAGAAACTGGAAACAACCTAGATGTCCCTGAACTGAAGAATAGATAAAGAGATTGTGGTACAACCACTCAATAGAATACTTTTCAGATATCATGGATTTTTCAGGCAAATAGATTGAACTTGAGAATATTGTCCTGAGTAAGGTAACCCAGTCCCAAGAAGACATTGCCTGGTATGTACTCACTTATAAGTGGATATTAGCTATAAAATACAAGTACCAGGCTATACTCCACAGATCTAAAGAAGCTAAACAAGAAGGAAGACACAAGCAATGAAGCTTGAATCTCACTTTAAAGGAGGAATGAAATAGTTGGAGGTAAATAGAGGGAGGGAGCTGAATGGTAAAGGGGATGTGCTGGAGAAAGGGTGGAGTTTTCAGGATCAGGTATGGGGAAGGACAGGACAGGTGGCCATGAGAATCAATGGAGATTGGCAATTGATGGTTATTGGGAAGATGGGGCATATCTTCAGAAAGAGGCAGAGATGTGGGATAAGAGAGGCATCCAAGAATCAGTGGGGATGACTTTAGTTGTGATTCACAGCACTGGGGATATGAAACCTGAAGAGGCCACCTCCTTTCATCAGGCATGAACCCCATTGGAACAAGAGAAACACCAATGCACCCACAAAGCTTTCAATCCAAAATTTATCCTATCTACAAGCAAAACAAGGATGGGAGATGAAGCAGAGACTGGGGGAATGGCCATACACTAAGTTGACCAAATTGAGACCCATCCCATGGGCAAACATCAATTCCTGACACCATTAATGGTACTCTGTTATGGTTACAGACAGGAGTCTAGCATGGCAGTCCTCGGAGCAGCTCCACCCAGCAGCTGACTCAGACGTCTACAGCAAACAATGTATGGAACTTGGGGACTCTTATGGAAGAATCGAAAGAAAGATTGCAGTCCCCAAAGAGGTCAGGATCTCCACAGGACGACAAACATGGTCAACTAATCTGAGCCCTTGTAGCACTCCAAGACCTAATCACCAACCTAGAAGCATGGATGGAATGGACCTTGGCCTCCCTGCACATATGTAGCTGATATGCCACTTGGTCTCCATGTGGGTCCTGAACAAATGGAATAGAGGCTGTTCCAAACTATTATCTGTATCTGGGATGTATTTTCTAGCTGGGCTGCCTTGTCTGGCCTCATCAGGGAAGAATGTGCCTAGCTTTAAATGGACTTGATGTGCTTGCGGGATACCCAGAGGTTCCTAACCAAGTGAGAGAAGGGAGTAGGGGAAGAGATTATAGGAGTGGGTGATTGGTAGGGAGACAGTGAGCAGGGTGTAAATTGAATAGGTAAAAAAAGATAAAAGTAAAAATAAAATAAAATAGATATATTTAAAATGAATGAAGATATACATCATATATTTTCTGGTTTAATCTTCATAGTAGTATGGTCAGGAAGTTTTTTTTTTTTTAGACATTTTACAAGCAAAGATTGCATATCATATTACAGAAAATATCACTTCATTCATTCACTTGGTGTTTATGTAATGCCTAGATTCTATTAATGTCCAGAGATATAAATAACTTAACTTGACCAAAGCAATACAAACTGTACTTGATCAAGTAAAAATACATACACAGTTTTGGTTTTCTCTAAATAGGTGTGCCATATCACATAACTGCTAAGGAATGGTTCTTACAGCCCTTCTAAGCAAAGTGGTACTAATTATCTCCCAATACTGATGACAAGTTCTGAATGCATGAAATAATCCTTTACTATTTTCTTATCTGTGCCTTCAAGCCTTTTCTTCTCCAGGAGAAACAAGCTAGGCTATAGGCCTCCTACTCTTTTTTTCTCTAAACAAAACACTAAGGGAAACATTTCCCTTCAGATAAAGAGATCTAATA
>JADRCC010171482.1:0-12083 GCA_019843855.1 Hylomyscus alleni | reverse complement strand
TTTTTTTTTTTTTTTTTTGGTTTTTCGAGACAGGGTTTCTCTGTATAGCCGTGGCTGTCCTGGAACTCACTCTGTAGACCAGGCTGGCCTCGAACTCAGAAATCCGCCTGCCTCTGCCTCCCAAGTGCTGGGATTAAAGGCGTGCGCCACCACCGCCCGGCCTACCCTTTATCGTTCTTTACCAGAATTCTGGACAGGTGTTGCCAAGCCAGGAATAACCTTAAAAATGGGTTTAAAACAAAACAAAACAAAACAATGGGGCCAGGGAAATGACTAAGTCAGTAAAGTGCTTACAGAGCAAGCATGAATCTGTGAGTTCAGATCCCTGGTGCCCACTTTAAAAGGCAGGTGTGGGCATGTGAGCCCAGAGATGGGTAAGTGAAGACATGAAGCTCTTGACTCACTGGCCAGCTAGTCTTGCTTCAATCAGCTGCAGGCTCTGAGACCTGTCTCAGAAAATGAGGTGAAGAGTGGTCGAGAAAGATATCCAGTGCCAATTTGTGGCCATGCACATTCACTTGCACACATGTGCACCCACAGACACATGCACACAAGCATACAACACACCCATTCAAGAAGAACAAACAGGAGCCGGGCAGTGGTGGCACTTGCCTTTAATCCTAGCACTTGGGAGGCAGAGGCAGGCGGATTTCTGAGTTCAGGGTCAACCTGGTCTACAGAGTGAGTTCCAGGACAGCCAGGGCTACACAGAGAAGCCTTGTCTCGAAGAAACAAACAAACAAATGGAAGATGCAGCAGAGCCATGGACCAGTGGACTTGAGGTAATGTTGCGGAGGGAGTAACGATAATGAGAAACAGAAAACCCAAGTCACTTGTTGAGATTTCATGACACTTCTGTGAATTTCCACCTGTGTATTTTTTTTTTAAGATTTATTTAATGTATATGTGTACACTGTAGCCGTCTTCAGACGCACCAGAAGAGGGCATCAGATCCCAGTACAGATGGTTGTGAGCTACTATGTGGTTGCTGTGAATTGAACTCAGGACCTCTGGAAGAGCAGTCAGTGCTCTTAACTGCTGAGCCATCTCTCCAGCCTGTGTTTTTCTAAGCACTAGCACACTATCTTTTTGCTGTCCATTCCTGACATCAGACTCTTCTAGCAGGGAAAGAAGCAGTGGTCCCATCAGGCTCATCTACCGTGGACTCTGGCTGAGGCACATTTACTGTGCCATACCCTAAAATACGGGATAAACAGACTAAAGCTATGCTGTCTGCCTTGAGGACACTTTTTTCCGGGTAGCCCTGGCTGCTCTAGAACTCTAGAGAACCACCTGCCTCTGCCTCCACAGTGCTGGGACTAAAGGTATGCTCCACCACTGCCTAGCTGAGGAAGTTAGTAGGAAAGCCACAACACTATAGATAGATGATCAAAGACCTCAAGGTGCAAAGAACAGACGGAAATAAATAGCAGGTGCCTCATAAGACAGGGTTTGGCCTGTGTATGAAATTAAGATGCACAAGACCCTAGGTTTTCATCCCCAGCAAAAAAAAAAAAGAAGAAAAGAAAAGAAAATGGAAATGAAAGAAGAAGACCGATCAGTGATGCTGAGATCTGTGGGTGGGTGGGCAGGGTGGTCCAGAAGAGTAGAGAGAAATACAGTCACGAGTGAGGACGTCAGGAAGACACGGCAGGCCAGTCGTCTTAAAGCCAGCATCACCTGAGCTTGGAAAGTCAGCCAAGATCAAGGTCCTGCGGCTCTGGCCAGCAGGGGGGGTTCTCTGTGTAGCCCTGGTATCCTTGAAATCAGAGATCCACTTGGATCAAAGGCATGCACCACCTCCCTGGCTGCTTGATCATTTTCAAGTACCCTGTACCCAATTCTAGCTCAGATGCCACAAACAAGTCTGAGAACAAATACCTCAGGAGCTATATGTAGAAATGAATGCAAACTAGATCTGGAGATGAGCCTTCCTTCTCTAGATGCCACCTAGCCACCCTCCGTCCTCCTCAGCATGGTCATAATTGTGCCCTAGCCAACAGACCTACCTTCCTTTTCCAAGCCTACTCCCAGCCTGAGACTTATGCCTAAGAGCATCTCTAACCCCACTGTGGCTGCATCCTGTGTCTGTGTATTACCTAGTCCATTCTGCAGACAGCAATAGACATTTTATTGAAAAGAAATGTTGGTAAGTATTCCAGGTAACAGAATGTTACTCTTTTTTTACTCATCAGCTTTCCCCCAAATCTCTTCCCTGCCCAATGAATCATGCCATATCTTTCTCTGCTCATCTCAAAAGCCATTAAGGCTCTAATGGGAGCCTGGGCTAGTTAAAAGTACAATAAGCAAAACCATATGCATTTTTTAAGGTGGAGTTTTGGTAAATAGCCCTGGCTGGTCTGAAATTTGCTATGTTGACCTGGTTAGCCTGAAGCTCACAGATCTGCCTGATTCTGCCTTCAAGTACCTTCAAGTATGTGCCACCATACTTAGATAACAATAAGCAAAAATAAACCTGTAGGAATTGGGTCTCTCCTCCCACATTTGGGTCCTAGCTCATCAAGCTTGCTAGCACTGCTACTCACTGAGCCGCTCTGCCAGGTCCAATTTTGGGAGGTTCTTTGTTTTGTTTTTCAAGACTGGGTTTCTCTGTGTAGCCCTGGCAGTCCAGGAACTTACACTACATGGGGCTGGCCTTGAACTTACAGAGATCTGTCTGTCTCTGCCTCCCAAGTGCTGGGATTAATGGTATTGTGCATCACCACCTCCCAGCTCAAAATTGTTAATAAGGGGACTGGTGAGATGGCTCAGCAGTTACGAATATTTTGCTGCTCTTGCAGAGGATTTGGCTTGGTGGCTAGCACCCACATGGTAGCTAATAGCCTTCGTAAGTTCAGTTCCAGACAACACCTCTGGTCTCTATGAGCATTACATGCAAATGGCGCACAGATGTGTATAGACAAAACACCCATACATAGTAATGGTCTTTTAAATGTAATATAGGAAAATGCAGCTGAGGGAACATAGCACAGTGGCAGAACACTTGCCCACATACAATGCCTGAAGTCTTGGGTTCATTTCCAGCTACTACCTTTACAAAAACTTAGAATGAATATTTTTAGAGACATGGTGGCTTACTGTGTTCCTAGTACTCGAGGGGTGAAGGCAGAGGGTCAGGAGTTCCATCCTGGGCTACAAAGACTGAAAAATAATGAAGAGAAACACAACAGTCAGCAAAGGGCACAGGGAGCACGTGTACATGTCTCAGCAGGGCTCAAGCTCTGGAAATGAGAGCAGGGGTCTGCACTGGCAGATGCCGCCAGCTGACTCTCCTGTTGCCCCCTGCTGGCCAGCCTACAGAAGCTAATTTGAACTCTCAAAGAAGAAATGACCACAATTTTGGTTTTAAATATCTTTTGTAGTAGATCATCTTATTTACATTGATACAGAATCACTTTACATTCTTAAATCAGACACTAATAAATGCTTTACTTTTGTAAATTATAAGTGAAAAGAAAGAAACTACAGAGAAAGTTCTTCATTAGCCTGTCTTACACTAGCTCCAGAGAACCTTTCACATAGAAACTGCAACACGACACCAGCAGAGACTGGAAATGAAGTGCTCGTGCACTGTGGAGGGTCTTCACCGATGATGTTGTCATGTAACATTTACACAGGAAAAGACAATGAACCTTACCACTGAGTAATTTAAATACACTGGAAATCAAATGTCAGCAGTAGAAATGGAGAACCAAGCCCTGGCTGGCAAAGCTCTGGATCTCCAGAGGCTGAAGGCTGTCCCACATGACCATGGTACTTTGGTCCAACAGGGCAGGAAGCACCCACACACACCAGACTAGAACACTCTTAAGTGTCCTGCCAGGCAAGCTGCCACCTGAGGGGGTGGAGCTTGCTGTTGCTAGGTTTGCTGTTGCTAGGTGTCCCACAAGTGTGCCTTCCAGGGCCCTGCATCCCATTTTCTAGCTCTGCTTGGTGTCTTGAGGGAGGGGAGGTGAGAAAAAAAAGCTCCAAGAGACATGACAGACACCTCACTCTGTACAAGATGGCGCTGGTGGGATGTGCTGCCCTGGTCCTAGACAAGACTCATCAGGACAGATATATTGCAGAACTTCCATGAGGTTTGCTGAGAGGGAAATTAATCACTTCACAACACTGTGCAGCTTAAAGCTTCATTTTAAGCTGTAAGCACGGGTCTTTAATTCTTTCAGTTCTCTACTACATGCGATTCCAGATTAGTTTTAGTGCTGCAAGAAGAGTCCAAGTGTTTTCCCCGCCTAAACCAGAAGAAGAAAGTCACCTACCAATGGACAGGCTATTTCCACCTGTCTCAGTGTCCAGCCTGAGGCCATATGTCACTGCCTAGGGCACCATAACCTTTATGCAGAGAAGTACTGTCACACAATTTTGCTGTTGCTAGGCGGTTCAGAGGGATCTGTAAGCAGGGGCTCAGTGCTGCCGTTTCTGAGGTCCTCCCGTGTCTGATGCCCTGGCCACGGAGAGGGGGCTTCTGCTCCATCTAGTTTCCAGTTGACCGTTTTCCTGAGTCAAGGAGACAAACAGTTACATTCCACATCTCAGAACACATCCCTCTGGGAGAGGCTCTGTTAATTCCTAGAGAATAGCCGTGCTTTGAGGGACAAGAGCCCTAGGACCTGGGGTGAACATAAAACAACAGTGTGTCTCCAGGCACAGAAAACACGCATCACTCCTCAGTGGCCCAAACATGCACAGTACCATGTTGCTTGGCCAGAACAGTGTGCTACAAAGCAGGCGGGAGGTGGAGGAGATCTGAGTTCTAGGCTTGGCTCCGCAACAATTTGCCCTCTGGACTGCAGGCAAGCTGGTTCCACCACAGAGGGACAGAGCCCTTGGGAAATGACAATAAGGGCTGTAAAGTAGCCCCAAATCTAACTTCTCTAGGAAGGAATCTAAATTAATTCAAATGAAGAGGCTGGCCACTGTGGACTGCTCAGCCCTGTGCTGGCTAAGTACCACATGCTCTGCCCAAGGACTGAAAGGATGCCACAGTTACTACATCTCTCCCACTCCTGGGGTAGGGTAGGATGAGCTGGGATCTGATGTTGGTTAAAGAGACCAGAAGAGAGATTAGTTCAGAAGTTAACACGGAAGAAAGCTCACAGGTTTTCCTACCTCAGCAGGGGTATCAGGAAGTAAATATTTTCTTAAGTTTGGAAAGGAATCCCTCATTGTCCTCCCCAGCCTCTCGCCTATCCTTGCTTCCTGCGGAGCTATCCATGGTTCTGCCACCTGGGCACAAACAACAGAAAGAACCGAGGTCAAGAGCACACACGTCCATGCAGCAAATGCCAGCCCCACCTATCCACCTAGCTGCCCAAAGGCTGACACTCAAAGAGTAGCCAAGGGCCACCCCAGGAACATAAGGGCCACTCTCAGGCTGGCAAGGGGCACCTCAGGTATTAGACTGAAGCAAATGGGACACTCAAGAGCCTCAGGACATCACAACTCTTCTTGGTGTCACAAACCCATAGAAGGCAAACAAGAAAAGGGGAGTGAAAGGGACTGTCTATAATCTGAACGATGACAACAACGGCAACACTAAATGCCAGAGGTCTCAGGGCCAAGCCACAAAGTCTATGCAGTAGCTCATCTTAGCACACTCTACTCTAGAGCTCATGTCTAGGCTCCATGTACACAGAGGCGATGCCATCAGGTTCACCTAGAGTCCCCAACCCACTAGAAAGAGGTGGAACCTAGCTCAAACCCAGCCTAGACTCTTAACCACCAGACTATTGGCTACCACATAAGCAATGAACCTCAAGAAAAGATCCAACGTATAACCCCACTGCCATATTTCACGCTGCCTATGTTGTATACATTAACATGTCTAAGATAACGTATGAGTGAGCTGCTCTCACCCAGGATCCTCTGCTGTGCACTTCATCTTGTCTCTTCTCACAACACCAGTGATGTGTATTGTACACAGGCGTCTTGAGAGAGAAGCAGGAGAATCAAGACTTCAAGGTTATCCTCCACTACATAGTGAGTTCCAGGTAGGCCTGGGCTACAGAAGACCCTGTCTCAAAAAATACATAGGGCCTCTGTGCAATTCAGCGAGATCAAGTGGTAAAGCCAGTGGCGGCATGGTACCTGGCATGGATAAGAAGTGCCACCAGTGGTGACTTACAGTGTCAACACGTTAACTTTGTCATCATTTACCAAAGAAATGAAATGTATTTATCTTAGAAGACTCAGGAGGGACAGGGAGCCCATGGTTTATAGATGTGTTAAGAGTCCTTTCTGTTACTCAAACCTTTACATGTTACTAAAGGAAGTGCTCAGAATTGAAGCAATTGAGGCCCTGGACTTCAAGGCAGAGCGTTGTGCAGGGCCCAGTTCCAGGTTCTGTGTGAAGCTGAGAGCTTGGATGTGTCCCCAGTAGCTTTGTTGATCACCCAGACTTTTTTTTTCTGGCTTTTTCGAGACAGGGTTTCTCTGTATAGCCCTGGCTGTCCAGGCTGGCCTCGAACTCAGAAATCCGCCTGCCTCTACCTCCCAAGTGCTGGGATTAAAGGCCTGTGCCACTACCACCCGGCTGATCACCCCGATTTTTTAAAAGCATTTTTCATTTTTTTTTTTGAAAAAAAGTTTGTGTGTGTGTGTGTGTGTGTGTGTGTGTGTGTGTGTGTGTGTGTGTAGCCTTGGCTATCATGGAACTAGCTCTGTAGACCAGACCGGCCTTGAACTCACACATCTGCTTCCTGAGTGGTGGGATTAAAGGTGTATACCATCACTGCCTAGCTACATTTTTCTTTTTTCTTAAAGACTATTTTTTTATGTGTATAACTATTTTGTCTGCATGTACATATGTGTACCGTGTGCTTGCCTGGAGCCCATAGAGAAGACCCTAATAAGTCATTGAATTCCCTGGAACTTGAGTTAGAAATGGTTCTAAACCTCCAAGTGGGTGCTCTGACCACCAATCTCTCTGACCACCTCTGCAGCTCCTGCTAGTACCGATCTCACTCAGCAATTTGCTTAGAACACCACTCCTTTTCACATGCCTACTCAGACTGAGCTGTGCTCCTGCTGTCCTGCATCTCTATGCTGTATGAACGTTCCCAGGGAGATGGAACCGACAACAGAAGGAACCAGTGTGTTCTGGGGGCTTACTTGCAGACATGGATGAGGGGTTACTTACAGGCATATTGGTGATGCCCAAATATTCTCATTGCAGAAAAGTCCTACACATGGTTGATGACCTAACGGAGGCTGCATCGTGGAGTCCCTGTCAGTTAACCTTCCAGAGAACACATGCTATGGAGTAGAATTACATACAGCTAGCAGGAGGTGCTGGAGGGAGGGAGGGAGCCTCATGACCCTCTCCCTAACCCATCTTTGCAAGATCATCAAAAAGCCTATTGGTTTTTGTTGTTGAGACCTTGGGGATTCTAGGCTAGTACTTTACCAACTGAGCTACTTTACAAAATCACACCTGGGAGTCCAATTCCCAAAGAGAGGCAATTTTGAAAACAATGACAATAGAGGTTAATAAAAAGAAAATAGTATAGATATTCTAAAAAGGGTGAAATACTCCTGTCCCCACCTGAGCCCAGCCCTGCAGGGGAGGAAAACAATGTGTATAGAGCAAGTCTCCTAAATTAGGAGACCATGGGGGCTTGTCATCAAGTTATAGGCACACAATGAAACTTCTATGCACATGAGAGTTCTATGGAATAACTTGTCCCACTTCCTATTTAGTTTAAAAGAGAACACAAGAACTGGTATGGTGGAAAAGCCTTAATCCCAGCTCTCAGAAGCCTAAGCAGTAGGATCTCAAGTTACAGGCCACCAAGATAATCTCAAACAAATGAACATAGGTGTAAAACAAAGAGAAAAGTATATGTATTATGCATCTAAACACTAAAATAAATATCATTTGGTCAAGGATAGATAGGGCTCTTGCTCTTAATAGGAGTTCAACAAAACTTCCAGGAAAGGCTGCTGGGATTTCCACTCCACGACTGTCTCTTCCTTCTGAGAACTCCAAATCCTCCCTCTACGATGCTGGAAAAGCTGCTCTAGCTCTGAATACTGGCTATAAATCATCATACACTAATCTAAGGCCACTCCAGATCTGAGAACTCCATTCAGGTGCCCACAAAAACAAAATGATGCAATGAGGTAGAAACATGTGCAGCTGGGCACAGCCTGTCCTGTCCTGTCCTGACCTGTCCTGACCTGTCCCAATCAACAAAAGCCTCACCTGAGATACAACCTCAGGGGCACGGGAAAGCTCCAGTCCAGACATCAACCACTTGTGTTCATGACATCTGAGCCTAGGTAATAAATCTGTTCACTGAAGTGGGAGATAGTATTTTTACAATGTTGTTACCATTGTTTACTTTGGAATCCTAGAAAAATGTCTAGTCTGGAAGGCTAAGATCTGTTCAGTTCATCTCCCCCTTAAGCTGTTACAAAGAATTCATGGAAGGAATTGCCTGAAGTCTTAGGGCAAGTGGCAGAACCAAGGCTAGAACTCAGAAGCAGCTCTGAGACACAGAGCTGCTGGGCAGCAAGTGGTCCTGTGCCTTCTTAAGTACATGTGCGCAGTGGAAGGAAGAAGCAGCCATGGGATATAGCTGCATACCCACGAGTCCCCTCTCCCAATGATTTTTGGGGGCCCATGAAAACTCAAGTTCTGAAATGTCTGTCAACCTCTAGAGACTCAGAGGTCCCAGGTCCCTTACCAGCGCTCGTATGGGTGACTCCATTCACTGTCCCCTCCACATCAGTCTCATCCTCGGCATAGCTCAGGATCAGGCTCTGCTGCCTACTGCTTAGCCTCCTGTGGACCAACAACAGTTAGTGGCCAAGCACTTCCTCCAGGCAGCTCTTGAAAGTACGAAATGCACATATGTGTCTGACTCATGCAGAGGCACACGGAGGGCCAAGTCAAAGTTTCAGAAGGGGCTCCAGCCAGCCTAAGAATGGCAAATGTGGCTCTGGAAGGCCCCATCCTTCCCCTAGTCCCTCTTCCTTGCAAAACTGTTAGATCACATTCCTAAAACTAGCCATCAAGGCCTATTCCCTTATTTGGCCACTTCCTCTTCCTGACGCTGATCACCACGGTCCAACTATCAAAGTATTGGAGGCCAGCAATCAAAACTCCCCTTTTGGCTCCCTAATAAACATGCTCAATATTTTTTTTTTTTTTTGTTTTTCAAGATAGGGTTTTTCTGTACAGCCCTGGCTGTCCTGGAACTCACTCTGTAGACCAGGCTGGCCTCGAAATCAGAAATCTACCTGCCTCTGCCTCTCAAGTGTTAGGATTAAAGGCGTGCACCCACCACTGCCCGGCTTCAATCAAAATTAAACACATCATCCTAGCATGGGAGTTCCCCTTTTACATTTATTTATTTTTTTTAAAGATTTATTTATTATTTATATGAGTACACTGCCACTGTCTTCAGAGACACATTAGAAGAGGGCATCAGATCTCATTTCAGATGGTTGTCAACCACCATGTGGTTGCTGGGATTTGAACTCAGGACCTCCAGAAGAGCAATCAGTGCTCTTAACCACTGAGCCATCTCTCCAGCTCCCCCTTTTGCCTTTATAGACTACCATTTGCCTATGGCCATGTCTGCTTCTATCCATGCCCCTCACCCTTGTTCTCTTCCCTCTCTCTCTCAAGTCCTCTATCTCGTCTCATATTCCCTGTCTTCTGTCTCTCTGGGACAAACAAATATCCTTTGTGCTGAGAACCTGGTCTTGGGCTGTCTTGTGCTAAAACTGGTCCTTTCTGCTTCTCTCTGAAACCTCGAGTTGTTTAAACTGCCATCACTGCTAGGCCAGATACTTACAGGGTTGGGGTGCACATGTTATGTGTGTTTGTGCGGCCACAGGTGAGGAACTAATCTCACAAAAGGGACAAGAGCTAAAACTGGCTTCCTGAGAGGAGGAGGGCACAGCACATGCTGGGTGCCATAGCATCTGCCCAGAACACATAAGGAGTTCAGCATCTCCTGTGTTACTCATTTTGTATTTCCACAACTCAATGAGGCCAACCTACTATATCCAATGCTCAGATGGGAATCAGGTCAGACAAAACAGATTCCACGGAAGAAAAAACTTGCCCAAGCCAAGCGCTCAAAGGGCAGCTGAATTGCTGGGTGCTAGGCCTGGCAGCTAAAAGACTCAAAGGATAGCTGTTCACTGGAACAGTTTGGCCATAGTCTTAGTGAATACTTACTTCGGAACTCTGATCTTGATGTGAATGTAGTGGTCACCATAGCCATAGCTATTAATCCGGGGGATGCCTTTCCCAGTCAGCCGAATCTTCTGGTCTGTCTGAATCCCAGCAGGGATCTGTTGAGAAAGAAGTGTGCTCATGTTCCCTGTCCCCACTATCCACAGTACAGAGGTAATCCTGAGAGATGTCCTCAATGCACACTTCCACCACGTGTGCAGAGCAAACGAGCCACACAGTTATAGGACAGCTGAGAGCTCAGCCCTGGAAACACATGTGAGAAGTGAAGCAAAGGATTTAGGAGCAAAATGTTTAGAGTACGTGTGAGACTAAGCTTGCTCCATTACTCTCAAGGGCTGGACAGCAAGGAGGTTCCAGGTGGTCTCCAGGTGGAGGTAGAAGTATCCGCCCCAGTGACCATTGCCATAGCCTAGGTATGTCCAAAGTCTCTATCCCCAGAGGCTGGAGAAGGCCCTGAGACAAATATAGTGGTATAAGAGTGCGTACAGAGAGGTAGAGGCAGAGGCAGGCAGATTTCTGAGTGAGTACAGAAAGCTGTCCACTACAGCTGCAATTAAAACTAGAGATGGTTGCCAGAGGTGGTAGCTCACATCTTTAATCCCAGCACTTGGGAGGCAGAGGCAGACCAGTCTTTGAGTTCCAGACCAGCATGGTCTACACAGAAAAAACTCTGTCTCAAAAACAACAACAACCCCCCAAAAAACAACAAACACAAACCCCCAAACTCGAAGTGGTCAACAGAGGAAGACATCCCTGGGTGGGAACATGAACAAAGAGCACCTGTTACAGAGCATCATTTATGCTGTTAGTCCCTGGGACACTGACCAGCGAGCAGAAAGGTGCAGAAAGGTACGGAGTTGTAATTACTCCTCAAGGAACAGCCTGAAGCTCCTAGTGTCACAGCCTCCAAAGCCTCCTCTACTCTCAGAGTTCCTGACAGACTGGATACTCGGGTTTAGATCACCTCAGCTATTTCCCATTTAAAAAAAAAAAAAATTAACTGGGCAGAGTAGCACATGCATGCAATCCTAACACAGGGAAGGCTGAGGCAACTGGATTACAAGTTCAAGATCAACTGAGGATACACAACCATCAGTCCCAAAAAATAAATAAAAAGGAAGAAAGGGAGGGGGAGGGGAAGTGGAAGGGGAAGGGGAAGAGGAAGGAAAAAGATTAACAAGCTGCCAGGGCAGCAGAGACAGCTGTCCTCATGCCCTCTTACCGTCACATTGATTGTCTCATACAGGCCCTGGGCTTTGGCTGTGCCCCCAAGAATAGCTTGAGCTATTGAAATAAAGAGGTCAGAGTGGATGTCTGCACCGTCCCTCCGGAACACAGGGCTTTTCTGTACCTAATGCCAGAGAGAAGACAAGTGTTAAGCACAGTGGAAGTGCTGCCTGAGGCTAGATATCAGCCATGTGTCTTGTCAGACCTGGGCTTGGGACCTGACACACTTTAACCCCTGCACTTAAATAGCACACTGAGACCTAAACCTCCCATCAATTGGAAACAGCACCCCAAGGCTCTGGAGGGACAGTCTCCATGCACACTGCATAGCACAGCAATGTCTGGACTTCTGAGGCCTCTATCACTACTTTCAGTTATAAAAAAAAAAGAATGCAATTTGGCTTTTAAATGCTTTCCCCAAATCTTACCTAATTAGAAAGATGATGAAACATAGACCAATACATCTACAAAGATAAAAGTAATCTACAGGAGATGTGGAAGTGCCTGCCATAGAAGATGAGGATCCACAACACTCATGAAAAAACTGAGCATGGCAGTACAATGCTGGGAAGAGGTGTGTTCGTGTGTGTGTGTGTGTGTGTGTGTGTGTGTGTGTGTGTGT
>JADRCC010171475.1:0-16003 GCA_019843855.1 Hylomyscus alleni | reverse complement strand
CCTCATTCTGTATACTCATTATAACAGGTTCCCATGCCTTGTCTTATCACGGTGCACACCTGTCTTATCATAGTGCACACCTGTGGCTTCATCCTTGGACCTGAATGTTTTTCCTTGAACAGAAATTTGTCCCAAGTCTATTTCTCTTTTTAGTGTAATTATGAAAGCTATTATGAAAGTATTTCCTATTGTGCAGCCTTTATACTATTCTGAGGAGTGGGCACATTCTACTTTTGAGTCTAATTTTATTACATCTTTCCAGCAATTGAGCCCATCTCTAAAAACTTTTTTTAAAATTATTTGAATCAAATTAAGAATTCTATAGAATTATCTATTTTTCTATATAGCATCACTAGAAAATGGTACATCTTTGTTCTGCAGAGAGCCTCTGAAGACTGTGGGCTAATTCCCAGTGATAGTTATATATTTAATAATAGCAGGAAATGCATACTAATAGCAGTAATCTTCCATAAAATGAATTTCTCCTGGACCTTGTCTATTGAAGCAATTTTGTCATGGATTTTAGTCTAAGGCGGACTCATGTCAGGAATATCACCTGCTAGTTATTACCTTCTTCTGTGACAGCTCCTGTCTTAGTCAGGGTTTCTATTCCTGCACAAACATCATGACCAAGAAGCAAGTTGGGGAGGAAAGGGTTTATTCAACTTACACTTCCACGTGGCTGTTGATCACCGAAGGAAGTCAGGACTGGAACTCAAGCAGGTCAGGAAGCAGGAGCTGACACAGAGGCCACAGAGAGATGTTTCTTACTGGCTTGCTTCCCCTGGCTTGCTCAGCCTGCTCTCTTATAGAACTCAAGACCACCAGCCCAGGGATGGCACCACCCACAAGGGGCCCTACCCACTTGATCACTAATTAAGAAAATGCCCCACAGCTGGACCTCATAGAGGCACTTCCCCAACTGAAGCTCCTTTCTCTGTGATAACTCCAGCCTGTGACAAGTTGACACACAAAATCAGCCAGTACAGCTCCTGATACCTCCTTGATATTTAGCTTCTTCTTAATATTATTATTATTAGATACTTTCTTTATTTACATGTCATACGATATCTCCTTTCTCATTTTCCCCTCCACAAAAAAAAAAAAAAACAAAACAAAAAACAAACCACCAACAAGAACAAACTCATTCCCTCCCTCCTCCTCCCTCTCCCTGCTCGCAACCCCACCCCCTCCTGCTTCCTGGCCCTGGCATTCCCCTATACTAGGGCATAGAACCTTCACAGGGCCAAGGGCTTCTCCTCCCATTGATGACCAACTAGGCCATCCTCTGCTATACCCATGCTGCTGGAGCCATGAGTCCCACCATGTGTACTCTTTGGTTGGTGGTTTAGTCCCTGGGAGCTCTGAGGATACTGGTTAGTTCATAGGGGTTGTGGATTGTACTGTGGTAATCCTGTACTTTATGGCTAATATCCACTTATAAGCCCTACCAGCATTCTTTTGGTTTTTGTTTTTGGTTTTTGTTTTTGTTTTTGTTTTTGGTTTTGGTTGTTTGTTTTAATTATCTTTAATCTTTTTTTTTTTACAGTCCAGTCATTACCCCCCTCCCAGTCCACCCTCTGACAGTTCCTCATCCCATTCCTCTTTCCCCATCTCCAAGAGGATATCCCCCTTACCACCAGACCTCCCCACTCCCTGGAGCTCACACTTCTCAAGGGTTAGGTGAACCTTCTCTCACTGAGGCCAAACCAGGCAGTCCTCTGCTGTAGGGGCCTCAGACCAACTAGTGTATGCTGCCTGGTTGCTCACCCGCATTTTCAAGTAAAGTAACTGCACTAGCTAAAATAACATGAGAAGGAATATTGCAGTGGGAACGATTCAGTTTCAGACTTACTATATTGATCCAGTCTTCAGGACTGCATTGTACTGGTTGAAGAACACAAACATAGATGAATGAAAAAGAGAAAAGAGAACCCAGAAGCAGAAATACAAATATACCACTCTTATTTTTGTCAAAGGTCCATGTCCAGAAAAGTGAAAAAAATGAAAAGGTGTGTTTGTGTGTCTGAGAGAGGGGAGGGAAGAGAGAAATGCTTCCTATGCTTCTCATACTTTATATAAAATAAACAATATTAAACTCAAAAGACATCATGGATGTTGTCTTTGTCAGGGTTTCTATTCCTGTGATAAAACACCATGACCTAAAGCAACCTGGGGAGAAAAGGTTTTTTTTTTTTTTAACAAATCTCAGAGCACACTGCATCACTCAGTGAAGTCCTCTGGAAAGACTACCAACTCCTTATTCAATACCAAATAGTCAGTTCTGAAAAAATATATACACGGAACATTATACAGATTGAGTAGGTTGTACTTAAGTTGTTTGATTTCTTGTTGCACCTAGGACAACCTGTTCAAGGGTAGTACCACCCACGGTATTTTGGGCCCTCCCACAAGTCATCAATCATGAAAATGTACAGCAAGCTTGCTCAGAGGCTAATCTAAAAGGGGCATTTTCTTAGTAGAGGTTCCCTCTTTCCAAAGGATTCCAGCTTACGGCAAATTGGTATTAAACCTGCCAACACAGACGTAACTTCTACATTTAAAGTATATTACTATTTTTAAACATATATAGGAGAAAATCTTTAGATTCCATGCCTAGGCAAAGACGTGGATACACAATCATGAACTCACAGCAGTCATGTTTGCTGGTGCTGGGAATGTACAAGAATAAATCTGTCAATAGTTCAGCATGGAAGATATGGGGTAGAGGTTTAGGGAGTACTACACCTCAATGCTGAATTATTGGTTATTGATTAATTCAGAGTGAGCTGGAGTCATTGTTGTCAGTTGAATACCCACTGTTTAGGTCACCAAGTGCCAATGGATTGTTCCCAAACCATTGTCACACAGATGGCCTTGGTTCAACTCCATGGGTCATAAAACAAAAAGAAATGAATATGGCAAAGTATCACATGTACATAACATTATTGAAGAAGAAAAATAATTTGAAAAATACACAAAAAAATGTTCTACACTAGACTTTGTCAACCGAATGGAAAGAAAAACTACATGTTGGGTCAAGTAATTGTAAACCATGTATCTAGCCAAGGTCTAATGCCCAAAATATGCAAAGAACTTTCAAAATACAAGCAAGTAATTCTAAAATAACAACAACAACAACAATAACAACAACAACCAGGAAAAAGGAATGAGGAAACATTTCACTGAAGTGGATATAGAGATGGATGATAAGGATAGGAAAAAGTATTCATTATCATTAACCATCAGGGAAATGCAAATTGGAGTCCCAGTGATACACCACTGCACATAGCTATAAGGATAGTAGTAATAAAATGATGGCATGCAAGAAAACTGTTGCAAATACATTGCTGGTAGAAATGTAAAACTGCACAGGCACTCAAAAGTATTTTGCAGATTCTTTTTTTCTTTTTTTATTTGATATTTTCTTTATTTACATTTTGAATGATATCCCCTTTCCTGGTTTCCCCTATGGAAAAAAAATCCCTATTCTCTCCCTCCTCCCCCTGCTCACTATCCCACCCTCTCTTGCTTCCTGGCCCTGGCATTCCTCTACACTGGGGCATAGAGCCTTCACAGAACCAAGGGCCTCTCCTCCCATTGATGACCAACTAGGCCATCCTCTGCTACATATATTTTGCAGATTCTTAAAGATCAAAAATTACCACCACATGGCCTAGTTATTATATCACTGGGGATTTAATCCACTGAAATGAATGAAAACATACAGAAAAAAATCTGTACAGGAAAACTCACAGCAACCTCTTTCATAGTTGTTGGATAGTCAGAAACAAACTTGATGTCATTGAATAAGTCAGCTGTTAAACCAGTATATATTCATATCATGGAATACTACTTAGCAATGAAAAGAAATGATACCTATAGATTTCCAGAAAATTATGCTGAAACCAAAAGCCAATTACAAAAGTTTCTACATTGTATGATTATGTTAATAAAACAGTTTTTGGAATGACAAAATCATAGAGATGTAGAATTCTGGATTTTGAGAGGTAAGGAGAAGTTGGCTCAGTTGTCAAAGAACAGAAATGATACTGTACTGGCTGAAGAGTATATCAGTGTCAGTAGCCTGGCTATAATAATGTCCTCCAATGTACAATTTGTTACCCTTAGGAGAATGTCGTGAGTGTATGTTGTATCTCTGTACACATAAAATGACTTTCTATAATCATTTCAAAGCATTTAATTAAAAACTAACTGACAGTAATATGTAAGCATCAGAGATTATTTATACAGGTGATGTAATCCTCACAGGGTCAATACTGGTTAAGCTAGCTATTGAGAATTTCCCAACTTGCTTAATTGTTAACGAACAAAAGACCTTCATATTTCTGCTCCTTAAAGAATAGCCTTACAGTTCACTGGAAAGATCAAAGGTCAGTATGGAAGAGAGACTAATGTTGTTAACACATTTTCTTATGGAAGAGAGACTAATGTTAACATGTTTTCTTGACTGTATTCCTCTTTCCTCCTTAACATAGGAAAAACAAAGGAGTGAAAAAGTACTACAAAATTAGAAGAAGGGATGAATTCACATGTCATTAAACAAAGTTCCTTTTTGAGTAAATAAAATCTGCTTTAAATTTGGATGTTGAGAGTATATTCAGCCCTGACTGAAAAGCAAAATTCATTGCTATGCACAATTAAAATGAGAAGGTCCTCACCCCTTCACATCCATCGCCCTGGCTTCTAAGATCTGCTTTCTCAGGAATCCATTTTATCTCCCTAATTCCTCACTCAAGCTAACACTTAATCTCTTCCTATTTCTCCGACTAAATCATCAGTTCCCAGTTCTAGTCTCATTAAACAGCTGATTAACTTGATAAATGTACCCCTGTAATTTGTTTCTCTCCAGCACTCACTTCTACTTCAACCTTAATAACATTTGCATTTCAAGCACCTTGTGTGGCCACTGGAAGATCTTTTTTTCTTTTCATTAAGGAGCAGCTTTTCCCCTCTTTCCTCTGTCATTCCATTGCACAACATATGCAGCCATTGTTTATGAGTAAGACTGTCTGAAAATCATTATCTAAAGCTTCCAGGTACCATAGAAAGTAGCTGAGGTACCATTTGCCTCTAGCAAACTTCAATACTGAAGAAGTATATCAGATCATTATTCTCCAGGTCCTTTCCTCTGCCTGCTTACCTCCTAGAATGCTTGCAAACTTCGAGCTGCTAAAAAGCCTTAATGAGGTGAGGATATATGGGAAGTCAATGGGATCTGTTATTTCAAGACAAGATATGCACATGAAAACTGCACTTATTTTGCTGATAGCCTTTGCTTAGAGTCTGTGGAGGCCAGATCTCAGATTGTTTTTGATGAATGCCTTAAAGCAGTGGGATTGCTACCATATCGCTCTGTAATCAGCAATTTTTAGTGTTTTTCCCAGAAGATTTCATAAAGTAAGATATATAATGTATAAAGAAGTCTGCTCAAGATATTCTCATTAGATATGGGCTCAAATGTCAATTTGTATTTTCTTGTTTGCATCAGGACTAAAAAACATGACAACTTCAGATAAAAATTAACTGAATACTATATTGAAAGTAGGAAAAATAACATAGTATGAGACAGGACATGTTCAAAGAAATTGGTACTGAGAAACTGTAAACAGGAGTTTTGGGTGACAAAGAACTGTCAAACAAAAACTAGAAACACAGTCTATATATTTTTCTAATATGGAAACCAAATTTTAGAAAGACAAAAATAATCATCATCTTGGATCATACAGTTTATGAAAAGCTAAGCTAACACCTAAATTGAGCTTTCTTAGATATCAATGTTTTCGCATGCATGTAAGTACTGTCCACATGACTGCCTTCATTTGGACCTATGATAGAATATCAAAGACAGGAAAGCATTTTCCAAATAGAGAAAACCTGAGTAATTTCTTTTTTTTTTTTAAGGATTTATTTATTTATTATAAGTACACTGTAGCTGTCTTCAGACACTCCAGAAGAGGGCGTCAGATCTCATTACAGACTGATGATTGTGAGCCACCATGTGGTTGCTGGGAATTGAATTCAGGACCTCTGGAAGAGCAGTCAGTGCTATTAACCACTGAGCCATCTCTCCAGCCCACCTGAGTAATTTCTTAAAGGCAAAAGAAACTCGTGTGTATGTGTGTGTGTGTGTGTGTGTGTGTGTGTGTGTGTGTGTGTGTTGGGAAGGAGTGAAGAATCTCAGACTGAGTGGGATGGCTGTTAGTTCTCAGTCTGCATAGCAGACTCTACATAGCCTGCTTTTTCTTCATTTTCATTCCAAAAAGAGAGAGTAAGGCTCCTGTTTGTTTATCCTAGTAAAAGGGAGAGCCTAATAAAATGTTAGGGATTAGCTTTTAAGCTGAGATTTTAGAGCTAAAAAAAAAAAAACCTAAATTAAGACGTTGCAGTATAGCTCAGTGGTAAGAGTACTGACCTAGTATATGTGAGATCCACGATTCAATCTGTTGTGCTGAAAAACAAAACAAAACAAAACAGCAACTTAAGCTCTTTTTTAAAAAAAGATTTATTTTATTTATTATAGGTAAGTACACTGTAACTGTCTTCAGACACCCCAGAAGAGGGCATCAGATCTCATTACAGATGGTTGTGAGACACCATGTGGTTGCTGGGATTTGAACTCAGGACCTCCGGAAGAGCAGTCAGTTCTTTTAACTGCTGAGCCATCTCTCTAGTGTAGCAACTTAAGTTCTTACTTTGAACTCCATTCATAGCTAAGATTTCAATAAGGCAGGTTTTTATTTTTCATTTAATAAGGTACTTATTATTTACTAACCTCCACGAGGACCTGAAACTCAGAAAGGTCCTTGTTCTTTGTTCCCTGAAGATCTACTCTTGTTACTATTGGAGAAGAGAAAAGAGATTGAGGAGAGGAGGATATGAAAGGATAATGGAATGCTGGTTGTTTATGGTGATGTAAGTAATTTGCTTGCTTGGAGAAAAAAATCAGAGAAAAATCTGTTGTGTTATGTAATTAATATATGTAAGAACAAGAAGTACCTCTTGTCACTGCAATGGTCAAAGCACCTTCTTTTCAAAGGTTAAACTGTTTTCCTGGGTCTTGGTCTAGAGCAGGCCCTAGGTCTAGCATTTTCTCTCAGATTTCTTTCTTCAGTGTAGTTTTAGAAAAGATTGTCCTCTTAGTAATAAAAACGTTTAACAACTTCATTGCAGCACCTACTTTTAATAAATTAGATGAAGTGTAATGTCTGTTATACATTATACACAAGAATGCTTTTAAGTGACTGTGATTGGCTATTAAAAAAACTATCATTTTTTCATGAAAAAAAAATCAACACCAAAGGAATCAGATACCTAGACATGAAACCTGAGACAGTGAAACTGCCAGAAGAAAACCCTACAAAATATAGATGTAGGAAAGGACCTTCTTAATAGGAATCCATCTCCTCAGGAATTAAGGCCAATAATTGACAAATGGAACCTCATTAAAAACTAAAGAAATAATCGACTGAGTGAAAAGGAAGCCCACAGAGTGAGAGAGAATCTTTTTCAGCTACACATTTGGCAGAGGATTAATATCCAGAATATGTGGGGAACTCAGAAAAAAAATGTCTTCTGGCTTACATACATTAAAAAGACTTTGGTACTAGTTTACAAAACATTCTATTACCAAAGAAATTAAGCAAATCTTCAATGTTTCTAACTGAAGGTAGAATCATCTGTAACTAGAATTTCTAGTTCTATGAAACAGCACCAGAACACAGTTCTCAAGACTTTGATATTTTTCAGTAAATCCAAAACATACAGCTTTCATAGTATTAGAAAGTCCTTTGCAGGCGGTACACAGATAAGGTATCAATGGTCTAACCTAGTTGTGAACCCTATCAACTACTATGCTGTTACCTGACATGTTCCTCCAAATTGCACCATTCCCTGAAAATTGAAACATTTTCTCCAGGAGGAAAGGGAGGCTTATGAGCCTCAAGAGGTAAACCAGAGGTCACATGCACCACAGAAAAGGGAGAACGAAACTTGGAAGACTCTTTGGGGACCCCTGCTCAACGGGGATGAAGACTGATCAGCCAAGCTTCCAGAAGAAGAAGCTATTTGGGCACCTCAGGGTTGTAGTCTTCTGTTGTCATCCCTCAAGCGAGGTGGGCATTTTTGTGCATCTGCTCTCACCCATACTCCTATTAGCAACTCAAATAAAGAAATGAATTGGTTCACCAAGTTAGACATTGGAGCAGTCTAAGAAAAAAGTATCTTATACACCAAACATCGCCCTGCCCGGTATGATATGCCCGCTGATAAAACAGTGCTGTTACTTTTATGGGATAACTAACCACTGATTGTAGTTGAGGTCCGTGTCATAGGAGAGACTATACCTGGTACTGTAAATCTAGTCCCAAAACCATTGCTGGGGAAGTCTTAGACCCTAAGGGGTACCTCATTGTGGTCTAACTAATTATGTGTATATCCATAGACAAATGCTTCTCTCATTCTTGTTTGGAGAATCTTCTCTTTGCAACGAATGGCAGTGAATGTCAAGAATGTTTCTCAGATGCTTAGAATAAATGATTAGTTGAGTGCTCAGACCTACACAATGCATTTATACCACCTCCTCTGAGCTTCCAGGAACATTGTATAAATAAGAGAAGGCAGAAAGAATGTAAGAGCCAGAAGCTAAGGAGAAGAAAGGGGAAATGCCACCTTCAGGGAATGACATAGACTTTACAATCACAATTTCACCACAAGTTTAATCCTAAAGCCCCCATATTGGAGCCAAATGTGGTGGCTGGCGCCTGGACGGCTGGCGCCTGTATATCCACACATTCTTCTAATTAGATGGGAAGCAGAGACAGCAGAGTAGCCCAGAAGCTTCTACTGCTGCTGGAGTCTCTAATTTCATTGACCTTTTGACAGGTTTTGGTAGTTTTCATGCAGTTGCCCCTAAGAGTACACTTTAAAAGAAAGGTGGTGTCGGGCGGTGGTGGCGCACGCCTTTAATCCCAGCACTTGGGAGACAGAGGCAGGCGGGTTTCTGAGTTCGAGGTCAGCCTGGTCTACAGAGTGAGTTCCAGGGCTACGCAGAGAAACCCTGTCTTGGAAAAAAAAAAGGTGGTGCTCAGAATATTACAGAGCTCTTTCCCCTGTGAGCATAGAGAAAAATCAAGGCACAGATTTTCCTGAATAACTCCCATGTTTACAGAAATATGATTCTAATGGAACTGTACTTTTTATATTTTTGAATTTTCTTTCTGCTTTCACAAAGGAAAAAAAATACCTAGTATAGCTTCTGGAATTCAGAAAAGTTGTCAATTGGGATATTAATACAGTGGATCATTTTCTTTTCTTTACTTTCCATAATGCAGTACTCTCTGTAGAAGGAATGTATTTTTAAGTAAAAGAAATACATGTACACACATTCATGCATAGTACATCGAGGAACACACCCAATTAATTTGCCCTGACCCTAGAGAAAGTAAAAATGGCTGGAAATTCAAACTGTTCTAAGAAATGAAGTATTTAAAACAGTGGATTAACCTTTCCAGGCACCAGCATACATCCTCAATTATTATTCTCCCTCCACACAAGGCATCTGATATGTTCATTCAGCTATAAGAGTATTTTAATTACCAACAGCAGCAAGTTTGACTCATTCTATTAGGAAATAAATTTATGAAGGGGAAGGCTGAATTAACAAATAAGAATTAACAAATGCAGAGCTGGGGAGATGTTAGTAAAGTTATTACCATGCGAACCTAAGGACCTGAGTTTGGACACCCAGAAGCTATGTGATAATCAGGCCTGGAGGTCTGGTTTGTAATTGTAACCCCAGTTTTGGGTAAGTGGGACAGAGACAGACAGAACTCTACAGCTTATTGTCAGCCAATCCGGCCAAGCTGAGAAGCCCCATGTATAATGATAGACCTTGCCTCGAAAGAAAATAAAATGAACTGGAGTAGTCAGATAGCACAGTAGATAAATGATTGCCAGGCAATACTGATTATCTGAATTCCATTCCCAGACCTCATGGTGGAAGGAAAGAACAGAATCCAGCAATTCATCCTCTGACCTTTACACATGAGCTATGCCACATGTGTGCTGTGGCATTTGTGAGCCTGCAATATATACACACACCATACACATACAATAATACATTTCAAAAACAGGTAAAATGGAAAGCAATTGAGGAAGACATGAACTTCTATCCTCTATCTACGTGTGCATCTGCACATACACAACACAGACACATACACATACACACAGACACACACAGACAAACATGTACCCACATCATACAGAGACATACGTAAGAACATTTCCAACGTGAATTATGGTTTTCTGGTTGTTTTTATTTTCTCATTCATTTCATTGCAAAAGTTTTCCAATAATTTTATACGGTGAGAAAACTGAGGCCTGAAGAGCCTGGAAGACCCAGCAAGAGTCCTAAAAGAATGACAGTCCAAATTCAAACAACATACTTTTGTTTGGACTTTGTTGGGAACTACCCTTCCATGCGTTTTTGATGTATAATGTCACCTAATTTTCAAAGCCAGGCCACGAAGTGGATACAATTACTGCCTTGCAGTTTGAGAGAGGGAAAATGAGTGACATATGGCTACAAAGCTAATAAGTGGCAGAACCAGAATTCGAATCATAATTATCCTGATTTCAAAGTAGAGAGAGATTTCCCCACTTATGTTGTCTTCTCACATCAGAAGGCTTAGAGGATCTTGTGTCCCAGTTATTTGTAAGGTAGCAGATTGCTATAATTTGGGTGGTCATTTGCCTTTGTGAGAAGACACTGGTGCCCAACAAACAGTGGTCTGCCTTGTAGCCTGGCTTGCTTTATGGCTTTATCTTTTGTTGACTGTGGCTGGTTATAATTGCAAGGGTTTTGTGCTGTTTCTGCACAAGACTACATATGCTATTCAGAATGTACTCAAATTGCTTGATATGTCTTTAGTCATCCTGTAGCTATCTCATAATTGGTATTGATAGGCTCACAAAGCATAAGATTCCTTTCATGACCCCCACCCCATTTCTTTAGAGAAGACTTATTTGTTCAAAAATTATTTGAATACTGCTGTTTCGATGAATTAGGTAATCAGATGGATAGGATAACTGGCCAATTTGGCTTTCATAATAAGAAAGCGTCTGTGGATGATACCACAAATACTGGCAAAAAGAAAAGAGGCATACATCTATAATTTTTTCTTATGTATTTCTGTTTTGATATTGGGGAAGTTATAATCAGAGGAAGAAAACATGAACAGAAAATAAGATTAATTCCAATTTAAAGGATAAAATAGCTAAAATGATATAAAATTATGATGATGGAGATAATGCGTAATAGTATAACATTTGCCTAGCTGGTATAAGCTCCCCTCCCCCCAGTTTGGTATCCATGCCTGGGGGGAAAAAAAAGAAACTCAAGAAAAGAAGTAAACACTATCCTCAACTTTCCCGGTCTTAGGGATGAAGTTATTCAAAAAGAAGTGGTCGAAAAGTTTGCAAAATACATAAATCCCAGGCAGATATATTCTTAATGAATTTTGAGCTATTAACATTAGCTGTAGGCAGCAGAAAGAGGCTTATTGTTTGCTTGGCTCTGCAAGTTAGCTCTAGCCTGGGACCCTTGTTTCTTTTTACATTCCAGGATACATATTTCATGCTGTCTTCCTTGTATGATTGTTATTTATATACCCACCTTCATTCCCAGACTGTGAGCTCTCTGTCTCCACTACAGTTCCTTCTATAACAGTCACTCAGTAAAGGTTTGTTGAACAGAACAAATGAATGAGGGAAAGATGAATGAGAGATTCAGGTAAGTTTACCAGGGCGGGAAGAAGGGGGAATTTTGTGGTTTTCTCTGTATTTAGGTATCTCAATCACATTTTTGTTTTGTGTTTGTTTTACTCTCTCTAACTCTATTGCATCTTTGTAAAGTGTGTGGCAATTTCTTAACCCATTCTAGTCTGCTCACTTGCTTTCTTTCCTTTCCTCTCTTGCCTGCCAAATGAATAGAAATAAATCAATGTGAGATTTTTTTAAATGTTTAGAACCAAGATCTGTGCTATGATACAAGCACTTTACATGTTGAGTTTCGTACCATTACAGCACAGAAACTCTGAAGAATAAGTCTACAAATGTGGACCTCGGTTTCACAAGTTGATATAGATAATGCATTTAGTGTTTTTTTCACACTGTAGGGTAACAGGAACAAACTCCCTGCCTTATGTGACTAATTGTCCTGTGAAATATAGCACAAGTATACAAAAAGGTACAGTGTGGCTTCAGGGTAAGCACTAACCACACTAGTCCATCTGGGGAATCAAGAAACATTCCTTAGAACAGACAGTATTTAAACCAAATTGCATGAATTTTGCTGGGAAGAAATTAAGTGAAAGAAGTAAAAAGAGAAATCAGATAAACACATAAAGATGGAAAAGTGACCATTGCCCTCTCAAGGCAGCAGAGTCCAGTTTGAGGAATGAATTTTATTCTAAATTTACAATAAAAATTCCACTTATAGTTGTGTTGGTGAGAGGTGGAAACTAACATTGGTGGAGCCATTATTACATATATGTACCTTTCAAACTGTGCTTTGATAAAAAATCATTTACTCTTTACAAAATTATGAACAGGGTAGGCCTGAATAATTCCTGTGCAACTTTTATAAGCTAATAAAATGACTCAAACTTTCTATTGATACTTTTAACCATTTTTTATTAAGAGTTTCAAACTATTTATATTCTGCAAGTTGGTAATTCCAGTTTCAGTAACCTATCAAAAAGGAATATAAAAAAATCAGATAGTTCAGCCTACCACAGCTTGAATTTAAGCAACATGTAGCTCACACATATACATGTGTGTATACAAGCAGAGAGACAGAAATTTTATACTTGCTCTGACACAAATACAGTAACTATTCAACAAATATTTCTTCAGTGAATAAATGAAAAACAAGTAAGAAAACATTCACTGTTTAACTTGTGGGCTTAATTAAATATATTGCAACATAGTTGTATAATGACAATAACTATAAGCAATTTACGTACAGAAGGAAGGGTGGAGGACTTAGCTCTGCAGTATAGCAGCATGGATCGGGCAAGCACAGGGCTTGGGTTTAGCCTACAACATCAAGAAAGATTGACTAAAGGAATATAGGAAATGTTTCTGAAAGGAAGCATTTAAATGTTAAAAAAGCAGGACATAAAATTTTGTCTGATCTAATCTCAGCTAAGACAAATAAAAAGTAAGAGAGGCAAATTGTAGAAAAATAAATAAATAAAGACAGTCTGATCCATTTGTGAAAACAAATACAATGAATGTGATTGTCTTCATTCAACTAAAAGATGGCAAGAACATGCTCAGAGTGATTAGCTCTGGAATAAGAAACTACTGAGAGTCTGTAGCTTTCTGTGTGTTCTATAGTACTTCAAGTTTTACAACTAGCACATTTGTCCTGTATTTAAACATAAATGTGCTCTGAAATACTTTTAGAACACACAGAATCGTTCACATTTACTATAGTGTATGTTTGGGTCCTTACTCTCCAAACTCTTACCCAAAAATTTTAGGAAGACTGGTGACTTTTAAAGTAGATAAATAAAGCAAAATTAAAAAGAAAAAGTTCTGGCATGCAGAAGCTGTCATTCCTGTTCTCACAAATCTGACAAGACTGAAACCCACAAATTCTTAGATCAGAGAATTGATAGAAAGTGGTGACTGATTATCTTCAGAGATAAAAATTCCCAGGGAACCTTTCTTTGTGGACTTTCATATATTTGGAAGGTTTATCTGTGGAAACCTTATCTGATGTTCGGAATGAAGAGCAGAAAAAAATAACCCTTTGCAGTCCTGCCATGGGGAGGAATTCTAACTATTTTGGTATAGGCTCAGAACCTTCTGCACTTAAAGAAGCCTGCACTAACAAATTAGATTTTCAATACCTAATTGGCATACATTTCTTCAAGACCTTTCTGTGATGCAAAAGGGAGGGAATTAGGAAACACTGGTGAAATAAATAGCTACACTGAAAGCTGGAGACTTAATCATAGCATTATATGTAACATCTTCTTCTTTACTCCTTACTACCACACCAGTATGATTTCTACTATGGTACAAAGACTCAGTAAACAGAAAAAAACACAAAGGTTCCATGCTATTTGGGAAGAGGTCCCTAGGGAAATCCAAAGACAAAGGGGAGTCACTAGAATAACTTTCAGCTTCTACCACATCTTCAGCTAGAGAAAACAGAAAGAGTGTTGTACTCTTACCTAAACACAAGCCTTACAGTAAGGCTCTATTTGCTTGACTTTCCTTTACTAAATACATAATGACTAGCCTTCAACTGAAAACTGTGCAAGGCACATATGATAGAAGAGGAAAAACATCACTTGAAGGGACACAGCTAGATTCAGAGACAATGGACATATTGAAGTGATCAGCCTGGAAATTTCTGATAACTATGATTAATATGCTTAATCCTCAAATAGAAAAAGTGAATAATATGTAATATGTAGGTTGCAAGCAGAGAGATAGAAACAAGAAAAAGGATTTGAAAGGGATTTTTACAAGTCAGAACTTAAAATATTTGCAAAAGACTATTTGATAAAGGACAAAATGTATAAAAAGAATTCTTAAAAATGAACAGTAAGAAAATATACCAACTGGTTTTAAAAAGGCAAATATTTGTACAAAACTCTTTCCAAGGGACATGAATAGAAAATAAACATCTACTATGACTCTGTGACTATCAGAAAGAAACAAACCCAAAATACTGACAATGCCAGATGCTTGCATGAATATGCGTTTATTTCTCTGGAGAACATAAAACTGTGTAGATACTCTGGGAGTCAGATTGATAGTTTCCAAGAAAACAAAACACACTATTATTATTCAACTCAGATTATTCTCTCTAGTATCTATCCAAAGTTAAAAATATGTATGTACACACCAAATCCTACATTAGACATTTATAGCAATTTACTCATAATTGCCCACATTTGTTATTAAGTTAAGCAGGACATTCTGAGTAGGTGAGTGAAAGTCTGTCGACTCTCCGAAAGTTAAAATAACATTATCACGGAAAGAAATGAGCTATTAAGCCTGAAAAGACAAAGAACAATCTTATGTGTATTACGTGTTTATAACAAATGAGGCTATCTGAAAACATTCAGTATTGTGAGATTCAACTATGTAACATTCCAGAGAAGGCAAATTTGTCAAAATTTATAAAGCTATAACACCAGAGTAAACTCTGGAGTATACTGTGGATTTGGATCGATAAAGAGTTGTTGCTGGCTTATCAGGAGGATATGAAACGTGGGCGAAGAAGAAATCTTGGAACAGTGCCTTATTATTATTTTTTTTCTTATGTGCCCAAGACTGCTCTAAAATGCACACAGAGGCGACCCCAGGAATAAAAATAATGCTAACTAGCCAGACAGTACAGTCTTCGTATCCAGGCATTGGAGACTACCTTTTGACCTACTGATACTTTGCTTCAACGACTACCACAACAAAACACCTTAACCAAAATTAAAAAATACCTTTGATGAACTCACACTAAATGCTTAAGATGCATCATTAGAAACTTCTCAAATTGAATAACTAACAGAAAGATGAAAGCACACACTCAGAATATGTCCAACTGTGAGATCACATAAGCAATGTAAAATACAAGTAAGGGAACTATACAGAGGAAAAGAGAAAGAAACAGAAAAAAAAAAACCCAAAACACTAGTGAGTAAATATATTTCAAGATTACTGGCAGTCTACAAATCAAGGAAGCTTCGAGAATATTAAGGAGAATTGATACCAAAACAACAGCATGCATATCAAAATCAAGGCAACTTGAAAATCTCTAAATGAGCTATTTTACTGACAAAGGAACAAAGATAAGAATTATATTGTATTGCACTTCAGTTCTACCAAGAACAGAGCAGTGGAAAATTTAAAGGGTTGAAAGAAAAAAAAACCTGACAACCTACAATTTGGGATCCAGTGAAAC
>JADRCC010171460.1:0-20196 GCA_019843855.1 Hylomyscus alleni | reverse complement strand
TAATTTGGTAATTGGAGAAATAGATCCAATATTGTACAATCTATATATACTTTCAGCTTGTTTGTGACAGTGTCTTGCTGTGTACAACATAAGGGTCTTGAAATCTTGCTTCTCCTATCTCAGCCTCTCTATTAGTAGTATTGTTTATTTCATGTTTTTACACTATACTATGGTTTTCAGGACAGCTTAAATATTTCAAAAGTATTTATGTACCCAAGGGAGACATAGAAAGGAACTTGGGAGGTGGCTTGTAGGAATGAGAACAACAAAGAGTGAGACTGATTGCTTTGCTTGACATTTGTAGCTCTTGTATCAAGTTTGAAGAAGAGGACTTTATAAGTTACTCTTTCTCTGAGATGAATGTTTTTCCAAATTATCACAGCCAATGAATCAGATTCTTACCCACACCTAATGTCTGTGCCACCCTCCAAGCAGAACCATTGTTCATTGAAACAGTTGGTGAATGACTTTATGGATAGACTACCTTAATACACACACCATTTCTTAAATGAATGTAACCTGTTCTCTGTGGCCTGAGAATAAAGTCACTCACTCAAGTCAAATAGTTTTGACCATAGCAGGAAGTCTGTATCCAAAACTGTCAACTCTCAGCTTAGCTACGATGGAGGTGAAATCCTTTGGTGATGTGAGGGTTATTGAAGTACAGCCTTATTACAATGAAATCCAATGTCTAAAAATTGTTCTTGTTTGGGGCTTGTACCACAGTAAGAGTCAAGATTTTAAACTCTACTAAATACAAAACAAACAAACAAACAAAAAGACTTTATATATTTATGTTCATTTAAGAAAATACTAGTAGTGATGTATTATTTTGAAATATACAGTTAATATGTTTGGAGTTATTTAAAATTTATATTGAGAAAAACATGTATTTTCAGTATTGCTGTAGACAAGCATTTATATAAGACTGTTAAATTGATTGTTGTTTTATTTCAAACAACTTTTATAATACTTATTTTTATTGTTATAATATTTTATAAATTTTAAGGAATATGACAAAAAAGATATTGTAGTTATTGAAGAGGGGGTCTCTGGGAGGAGTTGGGGTACAAAAAGGAAACAAGAATGTGATTTAATTCTATTTACTTAAAATACATTTTTAAATGTTAACAAATTCAGATAAATTAAAATCATGTAACTTTTTTCATCATAATGCAATAAAAGTTTAAAAAAATACAAGAATGAGAAAAATATTCAAGTGTCTTTTAAAACCAAAGAAGCAAAATCTTTTTTTTTCAGTTTTTATATTTTAAGACATAACAGATATAGCACAAATCATTTAATTTACTCTTTTTATTGGTTATTTTATTTATTTACATTTCCATCGTTGTCCTCCCTCCAAAACGCCCCCCATCCTATCTTCCCTACCCCTGCTTCTATGAGGGTGTCCCCCCATCCACCCCACCCATTCCCACCTGGTTCATTCCCCTACACTGGTTCATGGAGCCTTCACAGGACCAAGGGCCTCCCCTCCATTGATGCCAGATAAGGCCATCCTCGGCTACATATGCACAGGAGCCATGTGTCTCTCCATGTGTACTCTTTGGTTGGTGGTTTAGTCCCTGGAAGCTCTGGGGGGGTCAGGTTAGTTGATACTGTTGTTCGTCCCTTGGTGTTGCAATCTTCTTCAGTTCTTTTAACCCTTCCCCTAGCTCTTCCATTGGGGTCCCCGGGCTCAATCCCAGGGTTGAGTATCTGCATCTGTATTGGTCAGGTGCTGGTAGAACCTCTCAGGCAGTAACCATACCAATCCTGTCAGCAAGCACTTTTTGGCATCAGCAGTAGTGTCAGGGTCTGCAGGTGGGATGAATCCCTAGGTGGGGCAGTCTCTAGATGGCCTCTCCTGCGGTTCCTCAGAAAACTGGAAATGCTTATACCTGAAGACTCAGCTATACCACTCCTGGGCATATACACAAAAGATTCTCCAATGTATAACAAGGACACATGCATTATGGTCGTAGCAGCCTTGTCTATAATAGCCAGAAGCTTGGAAGAACCCAGATGTCCCTCAGCGGAAGAATGGATACAAAAAATATGGTACATTTACACAGTGGAGTACTATTCAGCTGTTAAAAACAATGACTTCATGAAATTCGAAGGCAAATGGATGAAACTAGAAAATATCCTGAATGAGGTAACCCAGACGCAAAAGAGCACACATGGAAATGCAGAGACCAAAAAAAAAAAAAAAAAATGGAGAAGAGAAGCAAAAGCTTATCACGGCTTCATTTTAATTTTGAAAATAGCATTGCTTTTGGCATTGGGGAAAGACGCACTCTCACCGCAGCTAACTTCAATGCCTGAGATAAAGAAGCAGAGAGACAGGGTCCCGGCACCGTGGTGGTCCAGAGCCGTCTCAGCATCCACCCTGACTCACCTGAACTTTGGCAAGTTAGTACTTCCCGAGTCTGAATCCGTTTCTCTGAGCTAATGTTTCTAAAAACTCCTTCTGGTCTCATGCTGGTGACTCAGAGAGCATTTCTTTGGCACATCTTTACAAGGACATCTTGCTGGATGGGAGCCAGGAAATGAAAATAGCCTCGGTGACCGGAAGTTGTGGTGCTGGTACGGTTCCGTGCTTAAAACTGAGCAAAGCTCTCTTGAGAACCATGAAGACTGATTTGGGGGGACAGATGCAATGGTAAAGATCTGCTTGTTTGTGGGGTATCTTTTTTTCCCCCCGCTCACTGCATTTCTAATTAAAACACCAGGAAAAGCAGAAACAGAAAAAAATACAATAAATACCTTTCTTAGGAGGGTCCCAGCCAGGGGAGATGGCTGAGCCTGACTCCTAGAATTCACGTGAAAACTGAGATGAACAGCGTTCTCCTTGTACTTCTGAGGTGAGAAGCAGGAGGCCTGGAAGCTTGAGAACCGACCAAAGATAACAAAGACTAACAAACAAAAATATAAGAAAATTAACAAACTAACAAAGAAAAAAGAAGAGAAAATAAACTAAGAAAGAGTACAAGAAACACATGCACACAAAGACACATACACAAAACCATAAACACTCAAAGTCAGAAACCATAACAAGCAAGGAAGAGACCAGTAAAGTTTAAAAAAACATGCCCAAGCAAAGCAATATAAGACCAAAAATCCCGGGCTGGTGAGATGGCTCAGCGGTTAAGAGCACTCACTGCTCTTCTGAAGGTCCTGAGTTCAAATCCTAGCAACAACATGGTGGCTCACAACCACCCGTAATGAGATCTGACTTCCTCTTCTGGTGTGTCTGAAGACAGCTACAGTGTACTTCCATATAACAATAAAATAAATATTTAAAAAAAAGTCCCCCATCATACCTTCAAGTTTGTTTTGTGTTGCCCATCTACTGTTCAGTGTGGGGCTCACCTTTAAGTGTGGTTTGTACACTCAGTGAAATTCCCTTGGAAAAGCAGCTTTCACCTATGAATGGTTGTTACTGGGAGTCAGCTTCTTGGATGGGGGTATAGCTCTTGTCTAGGCCTCCTTTCAGTTCTGGGACCCTTTCTCATTTGAATCTGTGTTGCCACAGTCTCTGCGAGCTCCTACATCAGTCCGGCTGTAAGTACACAATTCTAAACAGGTTTTCCACAGCCTGTCTCATGGTACACAATAAACTACTGAAATTATTCACACTAAAAGTAAAAAGACCAAAACGTTCATTTATTTAATCAATAAGTAATATTTTAGAGTTTAATAAAACAATATAAAATAAAAATAGTATAAATATTAAGAGATGACTACCTTGACATATCATACATATAATGCAAATGATTCAACTAAGAGTATAAGAATTTAGGAAGGTAATATCTATTAGTAAAAATATCATCATTCCTTTCACGAGCAATCAGGTCAAAAGTTATGTGCTCAAGAAAAAGTTTCAGAATATTTAAAGACAAAGTTACGAGGGCTACTGAGTATTCAAAATAAAAAAAGGAGACTTACTCTGTTCTTGAACTGATAGGATTATATCATGACAGCATCAGTCATTCAAAGGTGGTTGTGTAATTAGTACACTTAATTTTCTACCAGAAATTTTATCTTTATTACAATTGTGTGGATGTGTGTGGATGTATGATATGTGTGGACATGCATGACACATGACAATAGAGAGGCCAACAGATCTGTGTTAAGTCAGGGTTTTTTTTTTGTTGTTGTTGTTCTCACTTTTGTGGCCTCTGGGGATCAAACTCAGGTCTCCAGGCTTGTGGGCAAGCAGTTTTCCCTGCTGAGCCATCTTGCCAGTTCCACATTTAAAAAAAAAAAAATTCATTTTCAAGGAATAAACATAGCCAGGCGGTGATGGTGTATGCCTTTAATCCCAGCACTTGGGAGGCAGAGGCAAGTGGATTTCTGAGTTCAAGGCCAGCCTGGTCTACGAAGTGAGCTCCAGGACAGCCAGGGCTACACAGAGAAACTCTGTCTCGAAAAATCAAAAAAAAAAAAAAAAAAAAGGAATAAACATTGAAGAATTGCTGGAGATCTTTTTGAATAGTATTTATTAATGGTGGGGACAATACACAATCATATACCAAAATTTATTTTAAAGTCAAATCTGTCTAGTCTTATTACAGAAATAAGGTAACATAGCAGAAAAATAAATTGGGTCTTGCACATGAAAGAGCCTCGTATAGTATAAAGATAACATTTCAATTTTACAGAAATAGAATAAGAGCTCAGCTTTCTAGTTATGTTTACAATTGACTGCTCAATACCATTTGAGAACAAAGCTCCTTCCTTCACCATGTGTACTGGCTGGTTTTGTGTGTCAACTTGACACAGGCTGGAGTTATCACAGAGAAGGGAGCTTCAGTTGGGGAAGTGCCTCCATGAGATCCAGCTGTGGGGCATTTTCTCAATTAGTGATCAAGGGGGTAGGGCCCCTTGTGGGTGGTGCCATCCCTGGGCTGGAAGTCTTGGGTTCTATAAGAGAGCAGGCTGAGCAAGCCAGGAGAGGCAAGCCAGTAAGGAACGTCTCTCCATGGCCTCTGCGTCAGCTCCTGCTTCCTGACCTGCTTGAGTTCCAGTCCTGACTTCCTTTGTGATAAACAGCAATGTGGAAGTAAGCTGAATAAAACCCTTTTCTCCCCAACTTGCTTCTTTGTCATGATGTTTGTGCAGGAATAGAAACCCTGACTAGGACACCACGTAAACTCAAGGCGCTGTTATCACTACCAAAAAAACAAAAAAACAAAAAAACAAAAAAAACAACTTAAATTCTGTTTTAAATTGAGAACAGAAGCAATTATAAGTTGTGTGGAATAAAATTAATTTCTAAAACATATTTAATTTCTAGGTTGCCACAATTCACCCCCTTAGTCAAAACATGTCTTCTAAAATATTTCATTGAGTACATCTACTTTCATTTATTCTAGCAACTTTGCCTCTGTATCAGAAGCTCATGAGCCAGGAGTCAAGGTTGATGGTACAGTCTCAAGGATGGCCGGGGTGTGAGCATCATCTCTTCCTCACTCATTCTCTTCCTCCCTGAAGCAGTGTCAGGATTTATTTGATTTCTTGTCTTACAAAACTAAACCACAGAAATCACTATTGGATGTGTGTGTGGGTGTGTGTCTGTGTGTTTATGTGTGTGTGTGTATGCACATCTGTATATGTGTGTGACTCTGTGTGTATGTGTGTGTGTAAGTGTGCATATAAGTGTGTGTATATGTGTACGTGGGTGTGTGTTTGTGAGTGTGTATGTGTAAGTATGTGTATAAGTATATGTATGTGTGTGAGTGTGTGTGTGTGTGTGTGAGTATGGGTGTGAATGTGTATAGGTGTGTGGATGTGTGTGTGAGACACACCACAGAATCCACACACAGAAATCCACCTCATTCTGTTATATGTGTATTCATTTAATAACGTTTGCATCAATTTTTAAATAGAAATAACTTCATTACAAGGACAATCCAAGCCAGAAATTGTCATCCCACCATGCAGACGAGCCATGTACTTAAAGATGTTTTCCAGAAGGGACCAGCTTGCAGAATTTCTTCAGAATCCATCAATCACTCCTCACTGCTGCTCACTGCATGACCTTAGGCAGTCACTGAAGGTGCTTCATTCCCCCAGCTCTTGAATGCAAATAATAATTTCTCTACAGAGATCTCAATCATTAAAACCAAGTACAACCAAACAGAATGAAATGTGCAAAAGTAAACTGTTAGAAGATATTTTAATACTGTCTTTTCCAACATATGTACCTCAAGATTTCACAATAGATAAGCTTAAAATTTAAAACAAAGTACATCAGCAAAATGTAGAGTAGATTGTCTTTGAGGAAGACTAGAAAATAAAATGTACAGCCACACTGTGCTATGCCAATGGTGAAATGGAATTAGGAACATGAGTTCAAGACCATTCAGACAATTTGCATTAGGTCAATTTGTTTCTCTAGACAGGAGGAAATATCAAATATGTACTTACATTTTCAATGTCATAGCTTCTAATTAACAAGTATTTTTTACTCATGTTATAAATCCCTTCAGCCAGGATGTTGGATGTTATTTTTAGGGTTTTCATTGTCATTGTTTGGTTTTGGGGTTTTGTGTTTTGTTTTTGTTTTTTCGGGTTTTTGCTACATTTCACTCTATTCAAATGTATCATCAAGCACACCATTATCTAATTCACTCTGCAAAACTCCGAGATGCCCTTCCCAGCTTCTCCTGCATGTTTTTGTAGTTAGGTTTGTGTCTGCATCAGCACTTCTATTATACAGTTGTATTTTAGGAGTTTAAAGCTCATCCATAAAAATTAACTAAGGCTGAAACTTGGCAGGCAGCTTACAAGCACATTTTGTTTTTACCAACCTTCAAGAAATTCCATATGGCTATTTCTAAATCCCTGTATACCAAACTTAAAGAAGAAAAATTCTGGCCAACATGAGACACTTATTTAAGCTAATTCCCTTCAAACACAGGGACTTTGTTTAAATTTGATATAATTATTCCACGACCAGCCCTCATCTCTCCTCCAAGTCTCACCGCCACTCTGATGGCTGGCCTTGCTGTCACCTGCAGCCGGATGCTTCTGGCTTTGAGGAGCTTACCTAATATCGCATGCTGCCACTGATCTATGGATGCTCTGAGAACTCTCAGCAGAATCTTCACGCGGGAGACCTCCAAGGCTCAGCCGTACTCTTCCTCTGACCCACCTTTTCAGTTTGGTGATCACATCCTTAAGGACCAGAAGGTAATCTGGGTCCTGGGGCGGAAGCATACAGAGGTGGAAGCACTGCTCGTCTACGTAAACAGAGCTGTCTTCACTCCAAAATCTCAGTCTATTGCTTGGAACTTTTGGAAAAGAATGTTCTATAGTTCATATGTCTCCACATCTGTATTATTTTTTTTCCTTTCTGCATATTTTCTTTATTTACATTTAAAATGTTATCCCCTTTCCAGGTCCCCCCTCCTGAGCCCCCTATACCATCTCCCCTCTCCCTGCCTCTATGAGGGTACTCCCCCACCCACTCCTACCTCCCTGCCCCAGCATTCCCCTACACTAGGGCATCAAACCCCCTCAGTCCCGAGGGTCGCTCCTCCCACTTATATCCAACAAGGCCATCCTCCACTACATATGCACAGGAGCCATGGGTCCCTCCATGTGTACTCTTTGGTTGGTGGTCCAGTCCCCAGGAGCTCCGGAGGGTCTGGCCAGTTGACACTGTTGCTCCTGCCATGGGACTGCAAACCCCTTTAGCTTGTGAAACAACTGTTTCCTTTTCCAAATGTCCTTTTATGTAGTTAACAGCTTTAGAAGAAAAAGATGGTGACTCCTCCTGACAGGGTGAAGCAGGCGACCACTTAACAGGCATAGTAGAGACCACATCTCCCTTCTAAACAAAGGGTGGAGTGTTCACTGCCCACAGTAAGGACTCCCTTCTAACTGCTAAGTTTCTGTCCTGTACATGCGTTCACCATCCGGCCTCTTCACACTCCACCTGGTGGGAATTTGGCTGTGCTGTAAGGTTGTGATGTTACAACTCTCACTCCTGTGAATAATAAACTACCTTTGGTGTCTAAGCCAGGAATCCCATGGAGTCAGTTGCAAAACTGTGACTGGCCTTGCAAGGAGCTGAAATGCCCTCTTCACATTTCCTGTCATGCATGCAGGGTCAACGTCAACTCCTTAAAGGCTGACTCCCTCCAATTCGACATTTTTTTGATTTGATTTAATGCTTGATCCCATGGTCCCCAGCACAGAGACCACTGTCCATCAAAAGATGTCCAATAAACTTTCTTAAAGAAGTGTGGGACACAAACATCAATCCAGGGCAGGAAGAAGCAGTTTCCCTGGGCTCCCTGAGGGTCAGGACAAAGGAAGGAATTGAGAAGTGAGGTATACTCGTATTCCCCTGCATCCAGTCTGCCTTCTGTGTTGCTGTGTGAATTTGAAAACATTGTTCACACACAAAGATTTCTAGTGGAACCTCACTGCGTGTCTTCACCGATTTTTGTAAAAATATGGAGAGTAGAAGTACGTAGTGTCAGAGATCTTGTGGCCTCTAAATTGGAATGAATGTGGGATTTGCCTTTTTCTGATAATCTTCACTCTTAAATGTGTCTTCTCTCCTGCAGTTGGCCAAACCAGAAGAAGGATCAAAAGAAGGGCAGATCATTTACACCTTAGCCAAAAAACATGTCTGTCATGTTCTAGTGTTTAAAATACTGGAAAAAAAATGCTTTATGAGCTCCTCCCCAATTTAGCCTGATGCTATCCCCTGATTTCATGGCAATGTGTAATTTAACTCGGTGCTTCAGAGGAAAACTTAAAACTCCTTCCAGGAATTTAAGAGTTTTGAGGCTAGCTTGGAGGCCTTTTTAAGATGAAGTAAGCCATATGCTGTAGAGCTATAGCCAAATTGGTCAGAAGCACGAGAGAACAGGGCAGCTGATGGTAGCCAAGTGAGGGAGGCCCAGCCTGGGCTTAAGCCCTGGTACCCTACAACAGTAGCTAAGCCCATGTGGAAACTGTCTGCTTAGGATCTCCAACAGCGCTGGATCCAGGGCTACGAAGCATTAATGATGTAGAAAGACCAGAACTTGTCATCATGTCTAAAGCCCTCTGCTCTCTGATGGAACATCTTAACCACTCACACCTCACTTCAAGTTTACAACAAAGAGGATACTAAGTATTCAAGCAGCTGGGGGTCAGGGGAATCCCCTGGTGAGACAAAAGCAAAAGGTTTTTCACCAACGGGACCTCATCCCAATCCGCAATTGTACATGTAGTCAGACTCATGCTTAAGCCCTTTGCAGATTCTAACCTTTGAAGAGAAACTGTTTCCTGAATTGGTGCTGAGTTAAAACAGAGAAGGCTTAGGGATTTTGTGTTCACGACAGGAGTTAATAGTGCTTGCCTTAAGGGAAACACAAGCCCAGACAGGTGGTTAGGCGCGCTCCTTCCAGCACCTCTGCCTTCGAGCACGCTCTCTCAGCTAGGCCAGTTGGAAGAAACTGAGCTAAATGGTGTGGTGATGTTTCTAATGAGGCTAAGTAGGAACAAGAATGAATTAAGTCAAATCTTTTTCCCTTGTGGACAAAGCAGATCTAAATTGTAAAGTTGGAGCCTCCAGAGTCAAGAGGTTTTATGTCCTTACCAGCTGCTGTCTCTCCGACCCTCACGGGGCTTCATGGTTTGACCATGCAGTAAGCGCTGTTAAAAGTGATACCAGGAGTTCTTTGGTTTTTTTGTTTGTTTGTTTGTTTGTTTGGGTTTTTTTGTTTTTTTTATTTTTCTTTTTAATGAACAAACAAAAACAACAAGAACAAACCCCTGTTGCCTCCCCCCTCCCCATGCCTGCCACCCCACCTTCTCCCACTTATCTGCCCTGTCCTTCCCCTACACTGGGGCACAGAACCTTCACAGTGCCAAGGGCCTCTCCTCCCATTGATGACCAACTTTGCAATCCTCTACTATACACATGCTGCTAGAACAATCAGTCCCACCATGTGTACTCCTTGGTTGGTGGTTGAATCTCTGGGAGCTCAGTCCATATTGATGTTCGTCCCAAGAGGCTGCAAACCCTTCAAAGAACTCCTGACAGTGCCTGACCAGGAGTTCTTTGAAAATGGCTTTTCATTCTGAGCAGAGGAGCGACGTCTGGGTATGAAGTCACCTCTGAGATTTAACAAGCTATGACTGGCATAAAGGGACCACGGTATTTGTTTTGCTTCCTTCAGTGTCCAGTAGGCATATGGATGCTCATTAAATGCTTCCTAAAAATATCATTTGTCACACATTTGTGTTCTTCTCATGAAAGTTTATGTACAACATTAGGAACATCGATATAGGTGGCTTCTTTTAAAGCTCATGTGTTCATCACATGGAATTATTTTGCTGTAATTAATATGCAGGAGCCTTTCCCTTTGCCTACAAGTACAGTTCTGTTCCAAAGGGCTACCTCTGGAGTTTCTAACGCCTCTAGGAATCCATACCGCTCTCCCACTGAGCCAAGTCTGCAGGTTTCCTAAAGACAATGTCTGGAACACCCTTCAGCAGGCTGCTTCACCAATTAACTGTCAAAAACATTAATGAGCATGCCAACATTCCCCTGGGGAGTCGGGAAAGAACTATTATTTCTCAGGGTGTGCGTAGAGACAAGAGTGGTGGACTTAAGCTTTAATATCAACGTGCTGCTTATCGGAGGCCTCAACTTCACTATAAAACGTTTGTAGTTACGATTCCCAAGAAAAGATGTCAGTAGAGAGTGACAGGGTTCCTCATCACAGAGCTCTCTCTCCAGCCCCATCGAAAACCTCAGGCAAGAGATAAAAAAGAACAAAGGAAAGAGCCAGCAGGGACTGCTGGAGGAAAATGGACACAGAACCAGGGAGTGTTGAAAACCAGTCTCAGAATGCCTGCAGGGGCTGACACATGCCACAGGTAAACACATACCAGAGTTAAAGCAGAAAATTACTCTGTCAAGAAACTGACACTCCTCCCCCCTGAAGTTGTTTTGGTATTTATTTGTTACTGTTGTGGTATTAAGAAGCAAAGCATTTGAGCAGTCATTAGACTGAGCCCTCCTGGGCTGGTTTGTTGCTGTCAAAAAAAGCCAAGAGTAGCCAGCCGCTCTTGCTTCTTTGCCTTCCGTCCTCTGCCTCATGAAGGGAATCCATCTTCTCTTGCAGCATCCAAGGCATTGAATCCATCACCAGAACTGCCACAACCGTAGTACTGGCATCCCACCCCACCAATGGCTAGGTGAGCAATAGCAAGGGAGTGCCAGAAACTATGCTGCAGCTGGTACAGTGTTACCATAGACACAGCTGATCTCAGGAAAGGGCTGTGAGGACCTGAGAAAATAAAGCAGGAAACTGTGGATCTGGGTGGAAAGAGAGTACCCAGGGTAAATGTAAGTGCAGAAAGATATCCACCCTCCATGATTAGAGCCTCGAACACAGAAAGCACCAGGCAGGGAGTCTAACCCTGGCACCCCAGGCAGAAGGCTGTAGACTAGGAGACTCCATGGAAAGCTGTGTGTGTATCATGTGGAATCTCCTCTCAACCAGAGAGGACATGCTGGTGCTGGCTCAAGTGTTGAAACCACTGGGAACATGGGACCTCTCTCTCTACCTGCAAAATAACAAGAGAGAGAGAGAGAGAGAGAGAGAGAGAGAGAGAGAGAGAGAGAGAACGAGAACACATTCATCCAAACTAGGAAGAAATAAAATAACAAGTCAACTATTTCGTTTTGTTTATTTCCTGTTTTGTTTACACCATTGTATTTCAAGAGTTCCCATGGTTTTATTTTAGCCAGCATCTTGCTGAATAAATGGTTTTCTCTCTTGACATGCACTTTGTCTCTTCATACAGTAGAGTTTTACAGAGGTTACCCGATGTGTAATATCTCAATAGATCGCATACCGAAATGTAAGTGATAATCTGCTGATGTGTATTAATTTAGAAATTATCTGTCAAATATTAATTCAGAAATAATGTTAAAGAGTTTTCAAAAATAGTCCTAATACATATATGGTGCATATACACAAAAGAATTTTAAAGAAGAACGAAATCATAGATTGTCAAAAAAAAAAAAAGAGTAAAACTGGAAATCAGTATGTTATGCAAAATCAATCATACTCAGAAACATAAACACTACATTGAATCCAGTGACACATCCTGCTAAGTAGCTCATGGGCTGCTCAAAAAGCCAGTTGGTGAAGGAAGAGTCAAATGTGTATTTAATTAGGTTTGGCCTTCAAGAGAAGTTCAAGGCCAAACTAGGCTACATAGCAAGACCCTGTCTCAAAGAATCCAATCAAATAGATAGATAGATAGATCATTTTTAAAAGAGGAGGCAATTTACAAGAAACATTTGTAGATCGATCATACATTTGGGAAATGAGCCTTAATATATAAGCAATTCAAAATAATGTAAAAACAAATAACCCAATGCATACAATGATGCAGGCACTGAATGAACATTTCTCCCCATAGATGTGCAGGAGCTGGAAAGACATTTAGTTAGTAAGGGCTGTCATACAAGCCTAAGGATCCCAGAACCCATGCAAAACCCTGGGCATAGCCCTTCACTTCAGGACTTCAGCCCCAACCCTATGGCAAAGGATTACTGAGTCAGACAAGGATCTAAAGCCCACTGGCCGGTGACAGACCTTGTCTCAGAAAATAACAGTGGAAGACCACTGAAGAAAGATGCATGCTGTAAACTGTTAGCCTCTCCATGTGTCCATAGGCACACACTGCACCTCTATACAACAACACACAAACACAGAGACACAGAAACAAAAGGTCATGAGGCCAGTAAGACACACAAAAAGGCACTCGAGATTACTAGTCATCTGGAAAGGTAAAATCAAAACCATCTGACACACCACGCATGTCAAGATGGCTGTAATCAAAAAGACAAAAAAAAAAAAAGAGATGCTACTTGGTATATGGAAAGGAGAGAGCATCTGTGTTCTTTGGATAGAAAATACTCTGATACTGATCTTAGAAAACAGGAAGAAGGTTTTTCTGAAATATTTAAACTAGACATGCTATTGACGTAGGGATCCCAGCTTTGGGTACTATAGACGAAAGATTTGTGGCAGCACTAGTCACGGGAGCCAAGATGTGGGAATGACCTCCAGGTCCAAGGGTGAATAGATAGGTAGATAATTCTGAAATACAGAGACAGGGGAATATTTCTTAGCCACTTAAGAGAGAAATCTTGTCATATATGGCAGCATGACCGGACCTGGAGGTCATGGTGGTAAATGACATAAGCCAAATAAAGAAAATAATGTATGAGTTCGCTAGAGGCATACTCTACTAAGTAGAAGGCTGAGTGGGAGGGGCACGTGGAGTGGATGGTAAAAGGCTATAGCTTCAATCTCGCAAAATAGGTTGTTTCAGAAATGCACTCAGCACTTGGGAGGCAGAGGCAGGCGGATTTCTGAGTTCAAGGCCAGCCTGGTCTACAGAGTGAGTTCCAGGACAGCCAGGGCTACACAGAGAAACCCTATCTCAAAAAAACAAACAAACAACAACAAAAAAAAAGTATAGTTAGCAACTCTGTGTTGCACGCTGAGAACCTGCTCTGCACAGCTCCTGTGATAGGTATTTTTACCAAAAAGAACAAGAAAGCAGTAGTAATGAAAAGAGTGAGGGGAAACCCTGGGATCGAGGGATGCCTTTGTGGCCTTGATTTGGTGATGGCATAGTACATACTTATCTTCAAACCCACCCACACATACACACTGTGTGCGTTTGTACAGCTGAAGCTTCTGCATGCCACATCTCAAAAGTGAAAGTCAAAAACTAAATAATTACCAAACCACAGTTTTAAAAGATGCTGCCTTCCAAGAGGCCCAGCAAGCAGCTGAGAGAGTCAGATGCAGATACTTGCAGCCAACCAATGGACTGAAGTCTCAGGCCCCTATGGCTGAATTAGTGAAAGGCTGGAAGAAGCTGAGGAGGAGGGGGACCAGCAGTCTCAACTAACCCAGACCCCTGAGATCTCTGAGACACTGGACCACCAACCAGGCAGCATACACCAGCTGATATGAGGCCCCCAACACATAGACAGCAGAAGATTGCCTGGCCTGGCCTCAGTGAGAGAAGATGTACCTAGCCTGGAGAGATTTGTGGCCCCAGGGAGTGGGACAGCCTGAAGAAGGGGTAGGGGGTGGGGGATAGGATGGGGTGGCAGGGGGGAACATCCTCTTGGAGACAGGGGGTGAGGGAGGAGATATGAGATGAGGAACTGTTAGAGGGCAGACAGGGAGGAGGATAATGACTGGACTGTGAAATTAGATTTAATAATAATGATAATGATAATTATTATTATTATAAGATTCTGCGACCACAAAGTTTTATCAGAACAATAATTGAGAGAGGAGGAAAAAGAAAACTGCTCTCTCATGTATCTGCATCTATGTTGCTTTAGCTGGTTCGATGACTATTATTTTATAATGATTGTCTTAGTCAGGGTTTCTATTCCTGCACAATCATGACCAAGAAGCAAATTGAGGAGAAAAAGGTTTATTCAGCTTACACTTCCACGTGGCTGTTGATCACCAGAGGAAGTCAGGACTGGAACTCAAGCAGGTCAGGAAGCAGGAGCTGATGCAGAGGCCATGGAGGGATATTCCTTGCTGGCTTGCTTCAGTGAAAGTCACTGCTGTCTTATCAGACTCTGGGGAATTAACTTCCTCGTGTGGGAAAGGCATTATTTCAAGGGGTGGGGCTGAGGGTACTACTTCCTCAGGTGGGGCAAACACTTAAGAATCTAAAGATTCAAAATTCTCAGCTTCAATGGGGTCTTCCCACACATCCCCATCCCAAGTTATAAGATCCCATTCTTTGCCAACTAATGCCCTTACTTTAACCACTGACATCCTCTGAGGCTGAGACTTGAATTTTTGCTGTAATTCAGCCAACCTCATAATGAGAGCTTCAGTTTGATTTTCTGCAACTTGAACTCTATGACTGCTGGAGAGAAGATTATCTTCAAGGACACACTTAGCAACTTTTAGATCGTTTACTTTTATCTGGAGTCTTCCGATTTTTATCACACAACTCCTTATTTTCCTTCATCATTTTTTCTCAAAATTCCTTATTTTCCTTCATCATTTTTTCTCGAGATGCTAAGAGCAACCAACCAACAAAATCATTTTCTGATTTCTTCCCCATCTTGTGGAAAGCTTTGTACACCGATTCCCCCAATTCATCAGGATAATCAAGGGCATTAGCTTCTTTGAGCTTGAAATAGAGTTGTGACCACAGGTCTGCAGTATTCTGTGAGAGCCCAGGAGGGAGAGAATTTGGAGAGGTTTCAGTAGTTGAAGGAATCTCAAGCCATCTCCAGAATTTTAAAAGATTCATCCTTATACTTGTGTTCCTCTAGAACCACCCCACTCCTGGTACCAATTTGTCTTAGTCAGGGTTCTCTAGAGTCACAGAACTTATGGTAGTCTCTATGTAGTAAAGGAATTTATTGATGACTTACAGTCTGTAGTCCAACTCGCAACAATCAACTCCCAACAGTGGTCGGCAGCAGCTGTGAATGGAAGTCCAAGGATCCAGCAGTTGCTCAGTCCCACAAGGCAAGCAGGCAAAGCAGAGAGAGTGAGTCTTCCTTCTTCCAATGTCCTTATATCGGTCTCCAGCAAAAGCTATGACCCAGATTAAAGGTGTGTGCCACCACACCTTTAATCCCAGATGACCTTGCCTGAACTCTTAGATCTCCCAATCTTAATCTTCTAGGATTCATAACCACTATGTCACCACACCTTTAATCCCAGATAATCTTGAACTCGTAGATCTTCTTATCTTAATCTTCTGGGATTCATAGCCACTATACCTCAAGATCTCCATGCCAAGATTCAGGTCAGAAACTTGTATCTCTCAGCCTCCAGATTAGGGCCACATGTGAGCCTTCTAATTCTGGATTGTAGTTAATTTCAGATATAGTCAAGTTGACAACCAGGAATAGCCACTACAGTGATTTTTAAATACATCCACAAATAAGAAATGACATCATAATTTAGATAAGAGGACAACAGAATAGCCCCTACAACAATGACCGAAAGAGATACAAAAATAACTTGAGTTTACTTGTGTAATCCACATCAGAGCAAAATTGTTTTGTTTCCATTTGATTAGCGAGCTTTATTTGTGCCAGGACAAATGTTTGTACTTCTTTGTCTTGCTCTTATAAAAGACCATGGACAAAAGGCTGGAGAAACCTTGGAAATACTGAGAAATTGCAGCACTGAAGTCCTGTGGCCTGTCATGAAACCTAAATACTCTACTTCCAAAAAGAAAAAGAAAAAAAAAAAAGAAAAAAAAGATAGCTCATTCTCTAGATATCACCTAAATATCAGGATTTGACAAGACTATTGAAGATTTATAATAACAAAGGCAATAATAATAGTTTTCCTTAAAAGTCTAAGATAAGTTAGACTTTATGTTAAGCACTGCACACTCGTGCGTTACAGTTATCAAAGCCAATGCTGGTATTTCTTAGATAAGAAGTATTATTCCACTCCAACTCTTGACCAAGTTTAAAAAAATTACATATTACATCATTAATAAGACACATATTAAACGTTATAGAGTACATGCAATGCTGGAACTTAAGATAGGGTCTGTAGATTCCATAGGCTACCCTGCCCTGACCATGAATAATGTAAGTGGCATCCTATGCAGACCATCAGATAACTCTTAATTGTGTGCCTTTGGTTACTTAGAATGCCAGCTTTACTCAGAGTCCAAGATATGCAACATGATATCATTTCAAGGAGATGTATTGTCTCCTGTTGGAAGGACTGTACTAGGTTGTGACTGTTTGTATATGCTCCGCCCTGGGAGTGGCACTATTAGAAGGTGTGGCTGTTGGAGTAGGTGTATCACTGTAGGTGTGGGCTATAAAACCTCATTTTAGCTGCCTTGAATTCAGTCTTCCACTAGCAGCCTTCAGATGAAGGTATAGAACTCTCAGCCCCTCCTGCACCATGCCTTCCTAGATGCTGCCATGCTCCCACCTTGATGATAATGGACTGAAACCTCTGAACCTGTAAGCCAGCCCAAGTCTTAAGGTTGCTACCTTAAGACTGAAGTTGCTACCAGGGACTGGAGTATTTTTGTGACCATGCTTTTGTCTGGAAATGTGGATTTTGGAACTTTATATTTGGAAAGCAGTGGAATGCTTTAAGTGAGGCTTCATGGGTTATCCTAGTAGGAATATGGAAGACTTTATCATCCTAGTAGGAATATGGAAGACTTTGTGACTGAGAGTGATTTGAATTGTGCAGAACTGGCCCAAGAAGGTTCAGTGGAGAAGAATTTCAATGCGTGGCCTAGAGACTGTGCTTGTGGTATTTTGGTGGAGATTGTGGCTGCTTTTTGCACTTGTCTGAAGAGTCTACAGGAGGCTAAGGTGAAGAGACTTATATTAATTGCATTAACAAAAGAAGTCTCAAAAAAACCCAGTAGAGACTTTTCTTCTCTGGTTAAGTATCATGAAGAATGTTTTAAATAAGCATAGCAAGGTTAGAAAGGAAAAATATAAAATGTATGGTTCAAGTATTAAAGGGTGTTAGGAAGTGAAATGGAGCTGAATCCTGTGTTCTAGGAGATAACAGGTTAAGATATTTGGGGGTAAGAGCCAGGCATGGCGATAGATACCTTTAATCTCAGCATTATAGGAGACAGAGCCATGCAGATCTCTGAGTTCAAGGTTAATCTACAAGCAAGTTCCAGGAAAGCCGAACTAAGGCAGAGAAGGAGTCAGACAAGAGAAAGCTGGTAATAGAATAAAGGAGAATCATGATAACAGCCCCAGCAAGCAGTAGAACACAACAGTGTGGGCCATGTGGCTCTGGCCTTAGAGTGAAAAATAGAAGGGACTGCTGGGACAATTGATGCTGGTTAGCTAGAGCTAAGAAATTAGTGGTGATTAAGAAGAGGCCAGCATCACTGAGGTGAAATCTTCTGGGAAGCGTTTTCTGAGAGCACAAAGAAGCTGTTCCAAGGTTGTACGTCATGCTAAAGCTGTTCTTGGTAATGTGTAAGAGTCACCCAGGTAGTGCTGGTTTTGAAGGCATGAAGGGGTCATGGAGAACAGCTGAGGCTCAGCACTGTGAGAGGTCATGGAAGGCCATTGGTGAAAGTGCAGCCTCAGTTGTAGTTGACAGCCCAGGACTTAAGGGATTTGATGCTTGGCACCATAGAAAGAGCCTATGAGAGGCTGTTAGTGAAGCCTAGTTGCAGTAGAAGATCCCAGTATATTGGAGATGCCAGTACTATGGGATGTTCACCAAGAACAGCAGCAGCAATGGAGTAGATCAACCTGAGCTTAGAGTGCTTCAGAGGGCAGAGCTGGAGAAGGGACGCCAGCCCTTTGGAGGAGCCCAGAAGATCATGTGTGAATTTCCAACATTGAAACAAGAAGCTGTAACATTGAAGTTGCCTTGGAGACCCCAAGATTTTCAAGATGCCAGAGCCATGGGCTATCTGCTGAGGAAAGCTGCTAAGAGGGTGTGGAACCAGCCCAGGGAAAAGAAGTTTGTTGCAGTCAACAAAGATGAAAAAGGAGTTGGAGATCTAAAACTGCTTTGACATCAGCCATGGAGATTCAAAGATTGTCCAGCAGATTTCCTGTCTTGCTTTGGGAATTACAGTTAAGTGATTGGATGGATCTCAGAAAAGACTTAGAACTTGGGACTTTTAACATTGTTGAGACTGCTATAGACTATGGAGACTGTGGAAGTTGGACTAAGTTTATTTTTTATTATACTAAGGCTAGGTATCCCCATAGATTCATGTATTTAAACAAGCCTGGGGGGCCAGAGAGTGGAATGTGATGGTTTGTATATGCTTACCCCCAGGGAGTGGCACTATTAAGAGATGTAGCCTTGTTGGATTAGGTATGACCTTGTTGGAGGAAATGTGGCATTGTGGGTATGGGCTTTAAGACCCTCATCCTAGCTCCCTGGAAGCCAGTCTTCTCTTAGCAGCCTTCAGATGAAGATATAGAACTCTTATGCTCCCTCCTTGTTGATAATGGACTGAACTTCTGAACCTGTAAGCCAGCCCCAATTAAATGTTGTCCTTATAAGACTTACCTTGGTCATGGTGTCTATTCAAAGCAGTAAAACCCTAGCTAAGATACTCTATTTTAAATAAAAAAAAAAAATAACTGCTATTCAAATGGTAAATGAGTTGTTGCTAGGAAGACTCAAGAAAAATCTCAAAGACAGAAAGTAGAGCCGGTTCCAGATACAGAGGAGAGAGGCCTGGGGAGAGAAAGATCTCATAGGCTCAGATGGCGAGACACCCACAAAAGAGGGAAGGAAGTACAGAGTCCATTGAGAGAAAAGAATGGAATGGTGCTGGACATTAAGGCACAGACACAGGCGGCAAAAGCACAAAAGAGTCCATTCAAAGAAAAGGGTTAGATATAGCTAAGTGTACAGAGGCAAAGGGCAGCTAGCTACCGAGATGCTAGGGGGCCGGGGGGGGGGGGCTAGATTTCAGAACTTTATAACTTCAAAAGAAATTATAAATTTCTTCAGGGGAGAAATATGAGGTATTTCCAGGAGATAGAAATGAATCGATATGATCAGAGACACAGGAAGAAGCTACTCCAGTTCTTAAAATAGCCAACATGGAAAATGATGGAAGTCATAATTAGCAGGTACTAGAAAGACAGAAAGCCAGAAGGCAGTCTGTAAGGGATAGAGCATAAAGAAAAAGATAACTCTTTAGGGGGTTAGGGAAAAAAAGCAAATGAAGACATTAGGAGAAATTGGTATAACTGACATAGTTTGAGACATGAATTTATCTATTTATTTATTTATTTATTTATTATTGGTTATTTTATTTATTTACATTTTAAATTTCCCCTACTTGGTTTCTCCTCCACAACTTCCCCATCCCATCCCCACTTAGCCTCTATGAGGGTGTTCCCCCACCCAGCTGCCCATTCCCATCTCACCCCTCTAATATCCCCTTACTCTGGGGCATCAAGCCTCCACAGGATCAAGGGCCTCCACTCTCATTGATGCCAGATAAGGCAATCCTCTGCCACATATGTATCTGGAACCATGGATCCCTCTTTAGTTGGTGGTTTAGTCTCTGGGAGCTCTGGGTGGTCTGATTAGTTGATATTGTTCTTCCTATGGTGTTGCAATCCCCTTCAACTCCTTCAGTCTTTCCCCTAGCTCTTCCATTGGGGCCCCC